>SNQJ01S0178319.1:3079-19692 GCA_010110895.2 Picea sitchensis | reverse complement strand
TTGACATTCTCTATTTTGCAGTCCCCTTTCACCATTAGAAAGCTTTCTTATATAGCCTTGGAGAGGCTCAACAATCTTGAGATATCCTTGGGGAAGGTGAGGATTTTGCCTCCTTCAGTTGAGGATCTGCCCTAGGATCATGGCTTGATCAGGGATTTGAGCTCAACTGCCTTCCAAGAATGAAAAGATGCTTCCCCCATTCATCTCAACAGCTTAACAACCGCCCAGAATAGGTAGCGCTCCCTCAAAAGGGCCATCAGAGCGTTGTAGCGCTCCCTGGTAAGCTTTAGGGGGCGCCAGTGCCCTCAAAATCTATAGCGTTCCCTCAAAAGGGCCAGGGGAGCGTTATAACGCTTCCTAAGAGTGTAAGTGGGAGCACCGACGCTCCGAGATAGTGTAAGGGGGAGCGCTCCTCTCAAAAAACTCAGTTTTTGAGGTGCTTTCAGATGGCAAAAGGTTTGCAAGCCTGTTGACTCATTTCTCCTCTTCCAAATCAGATGTTTGAGGTGTTTCAAGTGTCTTTATCATGTCGTTATAGGCACGACATAGGCATCATGGTAGTATGCTTTGTTTGATGTTTGCAACACTTGTGATCAACATGCGACACTTGCGACCTTGTGAACAAAATGTGACACTTGCAACACTTGTAATGACGACACTTGCGACACTATCAAAGTGAGTAATTGTGATGTGTAACAGAGGCGATAGTTCAATTGCCTCCCCCGTGCATAGTCCCTCAGCTTCAAAGTTTACATGGAAAATCCAACTTTCTTCGGTGTTTTATCACAAACTATGCCGAGATCACTAAAGGTTTCATGCGTTTACTGAAAAAGGATGTTCCTTTCTATTGGGACGAAACCACTCAACTCTCTTTCGAAGCGTTGAAATGCGCCCTCACGTCTGCCCCTCTTCTTTGACCACCCAATTATAATAAATATTTCTTATTGTACTTGGTCTAGGTAGAGTCGACCATCAGTATGGTCTTGGTTCAAGAGGACGATCTACTTGAAGAGCATGTGATTTATTACCTAAGTCGAGGCCTGGTTGGACCAAAACTCAACTAATCCCATGTTGAGAAGCTTGAGATGGCAACAGTTAATGCTGTCCAATGGTTTTGTCATTATATTATGCTTCGTAAGACCACGGTCATTGTCGTTGTGAATCTGTTTCAATACGTGTTGACACGATGTGTAATCGACGAAAAGATTAGTAGATGGATTTTTTTCCTCCAGGAATTTTACTTATATTTTGTTTCCATGAAATCTAAAAAGTTGTTGGTCTTTGCGGAATTTATCTCGGAACTTCCGGTCGAATCAGGTGATGTTACACCCAAAGAATCACCGATTAAAGGAGATATTTTTCTGATTTCATCTTTGGACCCCTGGTATGGAGATATACTATTCTATCTCCAGAATTTGAAGTGACCCTCCTCCTCTTATCGCGATGAGCGTCGATGTATACGCCATCAGGAAACAAACTATCTCATACTCGATGACACTTTGTATCATCGAGGTGTAGATTTCATCCTTCGTCAGTGTCTCTCTCATGAAGAAGCGGAACTCGTTCTTAATGACTGCCACATTGGAGCATGTGGTGGTCATTTGTATGGGTTGGAAATAGCCCTAAAGATTCTACGAGCTGGTTACTTTTGGCCAACATTAATCAAGGATTGCGTTGAATCAGTCAAGAAGTTCCACCCGTGTCATATATTCTCTCGGAAGATGAGGGCACACCCCTCTCCCATGTTTCCCGTCATTACAGTTGGTCCCTTCACCAAGTGGGGGATTGATTATACTACATGCCACTCGGATTCAGCCAAGGGGAATCGTTATATCATCGTAGCGGTAGACTACTTCACAAAGTGGGTCGAGGCTATGCCAACGTTCAATAATGATGGAGAAACCACATATCTCTTTATTTTTAACCAGATAGTAGCAAGGTTCGACATCCCGAGGGAGATTGTCACTAAACATGGAAGTCACTTTCAGAACAAAATGATGTCTAATTTAACATAAAATCTTGGGTTGAGGCAAGAGAATTCATCACCCTACTACCCACAAGCGAATGGTCAAGTGGAAGCTGTGAATAAGTCCCTCAAGGCTACTCTGCAGCGAACGATCAATTATACCAAGTCAAATTGGCATTTGATGTTGTACTCAGCATTATGGTCCTACTGAATGTTTGTAAATACTGCAACCTGTTTCTCACCATTTCAACTCGTTTATGGGATAGAAGTAGTCTTTCCAATAGAGTGCTAGATCCCATCTCTAAAGTTGGCAGTACAGTTATTGCCAGACACTTCACCGCTTGAGGAACTCTTATTATATCTTGAGCATCTCGATGATCAATGTCGTGATGCAACCTTGGCTAACAAGGCTCACAAGCAATGATTCAAGCGTCAATATGATCGGTCCGTTCATCCTCGGATTTTCTCCTAAGGTGACCTTGTCCTAGTCTACAACCAAGATAAGGATCCCTTGGGTGCAGGCAAGTTCAAACCCATGTGGGTCAGACCTTTCATTATGAAGGAAGTCTTAAAGAAGGGAACTTATCATCTGGTTGACTATGAGGGAAAAGCTTTGGCGGAGCCTAGAAATGGGCTCTACCTCAAGAAGTATTACTCGTAGGTTGGTCGCCTTGGGTGACTTCTTGTACATATGTATAGTTCTTATACAGTTAGTTTTTTGTCTTTTTGTCCTATGGACGTGTCATTATTTATGTCATATTTTTCATTGTGGCAGATGTCAAGTGAATCAGAGGTTTTCGTTGGGTTCACGGACGATGCTAGCTGACACACTTGGAGGCTTGCTTCCACAACTTGGGTGATTTTCATGCCTCAAGGCCAATTGTTTTCTTTTGGAGGTATCTATTTAGGTGACGCCACAAACAATGTCATCGAGTACAGTGTAGTAATAGAGTTGCTTTGTGATGCTTTTTCACTTGGTATCTCTCACCTTCGGGTCTATTTAGATGCTCATTTGGTTGTGTCCCAGTTACATGGGGTTTACCACATTTTTTATCCTACTCTACACCGATGATTCCTTAGGGTACGTCTATTAGAATGATGTTTTGATTATATTACATATATCCATGCTCCTAGGAGATTGAATCAAATGAATGATACTCTAGCTAATCAAAGATTAGATTGGCATATTGCACACACATACACATGTACATACATTGTAAAAAATATGATCCATAAGACATAAAAGATGAAAATACGCATATATATATCAAAATTCTTAGAGTACATAGGTGGGTGCAAGCGCCTCAAAAAATACATATCCAACATACATCATGGGGCTTATGCCCTAAAAAATATACAAAAGTGTGCCCTCGACACGTAAGTGGTCCATCCTAGCTAAGCACGGGGCTTGTTGTCCCTGCCATAGTGAACAACGGTGTTCACCAAATGACGAAAGAGTTGGACCCAGTTCTGTAGCACCCCAACTACATGAGGCTGCATCGATGGTGGGAGATCCTTGATCGCGTCCATGGGAACCGCATGAGTGAGCGTGGTGAGGTTCCGCTCCACCCGTCTCAAAACTCTCTCAGCCTCTCTGGATGGAGGTCCCCCTGCTGATGCTATTGTTAGTTTGATGACTGCGGCTGGTACTGCCTCTGGTTGAGGACGCAACCTAGTCCTCAAGAATTCTATTGGACACACTGGTCCCACATCTGTACATAACAAATACATAGTTGTCAGATACTTTGATTCACATAAAAAATTTATATATTTTAAAAGAAAATAAAAATTAAATAACTTTAAAAATAAACGTACCCATCTCTCCTTGCTCATCTCCAGGAGGTATGGGCAAGTCTGGATCCCTAGAAAAGTTGATCCCGACGTAGGGGTAGTCCTCTATCACCAGAATCTATCATGCCCACCAGTCAAAAAATGCATCATCGAAGGCCTATATGGTCCTTCCTCCCCCCTGTCACAGCAACAATGCTGCCCATATACACACTGTTGGGAGCAAGGCCACATGCCCCCTCATTATCTCCCGTGGACTAAGACTAGGTTCCCTCTCAAAGAAGAATGAACACAAAATGGTACCAAATACAAAGTTTTTGTTACTCCACCTGCGACACTCAGTGAGTTGTCTCTTCATGCAGTCAAGCATGGTCATGCTCCAGTCGAACAATTGTGCATTCAAGCACTGCACTGCACAATGTTTATGCGCTCGGGAGGCCTGATGTAAGGTCGTTGATCCAATGATCTGCCCAATAAGTAAAACTATCACCTTCAATGATAGGCTGGTAATCTTGTGGATTGGCACCTGAGAACCTACTTTCTCAGTGTCGACCTCGCAATACAGTCCGATCAGCTCGGCGATGTTGTGGGGCCTAGGGGGAAATGCATGCGAGTTAACTGGTTCCCCTCTCCTCACGAGGCCATTCAGAAAGTAGATATCCTTAGTCGTTGGAGTCAATGACTATGCCTCAAGTATAAATGCCCTAGCGTTGGGGTGCCAATAACCCACCAAGGAATTCAGCAGCCTGGGTTGTGCCCTCATGAATGGACACTGAAAGAACTTCCATAACCTGCATTGTCTCAATGTGGCCATAGTTGCAGGGTCCTCATCAACCAACATATCAATTTCCTCGTGATCCCTCTCTCTCCAGTGGACATACATCCTGTTACATGACAAGTTCATGGGGGGAGTTAGCTCTTTCTTTTCATTTTTTCTATGGTATTGAGGGTGTACGTGGGTTGTATTGGACACAGTTGTGTATGCACATGGGCAGATTGTTTTCTTCCCGCAGGCATACGTGGGTTGTCCTTGGATGGCCCACATACACATAGGGCCGCCCTTTTTTAAATGGGTGTGCCCCCTCAAAAACCAAAATAAAGGAAGAAAGGAAGTATGGAAATGCAAGAGGGGCTAGTTTGTACTTACTTGGTCTGAGAAGAAGTTTGTTTCATCCTCTTAAGCTCCTAGAATCAACTCTTTTAGCAAAGGGGTCTTTTTAGCTTTTTGGTTAATTCTCAATTTTCAATGGTGAAAATGAGCTTGCAACGTATATTTATAGACCTTTTTGGCCCTTTTTGCCACTTTTTTTAACCCTTTTGTCATTTTTTCTGGCTTGAAAATCATTTAACGTGGTTTTTGAGTTTCTCATTGGATGTTACGATACACTTCACTTTTGGCTTGGAAAACGTTTTGGGAGATGGCTCACTTTTAAAGATTCTTTGGTAAAAGTCATTTTTCCAACTTTTTTCATTTAAGTTAGGATTCCACCTCCACTTTTTGCATCTCGTTATCTTTTCTGCTTTTCCATAGGATCTATCCCACTGAATTTCAACACGGAACCGTCATTGTTGCTTTAGAAGTATCGTAATTTAGTGGTAGAGCCTACCTCTACATGGATGCCCTAGGTAGATCCTAGTTGCATTTTTGGTGTCCATGTCGTCGTTAATGACTTTAGGCTCATGAGTCCTTGTTAGTCCTATATTGATTATGAGATTGATCCTTATATGTCTGATGCATAATCATTCTTGGCCTCACCCTTTTCAGACTCTCTAAACATGAAAATATTTTCGAGCGATCTTGTTGTCCTTCACGCTTGCCAAAATAAAACTTGAAGGCACGTCTGTATGGTGGTAGTTTACCCCTTTTTTGGTTCGTATGGTCAATTGTATGAACAAAGGTATACTCTAGGAACTTTGGTTCGCTAGAAGAGTATTCTCAGGTATAAGTTTAACCCTTTTTCGGGCCCGAGGGACTAAATTTATGAAAAAGAAACCCCCATGGAGTCCATAGTTAAGCTCTTTTTAGACTCCCTAAAATTGAAAATATTATCGAGTGACCTTGTTCTTTCACACTCGTTAAATTGGTCCATAAGAAAATCCCCTACGGAGTCCATAGTTAATCTCTTTTTAGACTCCTTAAAATTGAAAAGATCACTGAGTGACCTTGTTCTTTCACACTGTTTAATTGGTTCATAAAACAATCTACTGGCACAAGTTTACCCCTTTTTCTGGCCTGTAGATTAAGGAGGAAAAAGTTAAAACTTGGGAGATTCATCTCACAGAGAGAGTTCTCCTAAGTAAGTTTATACTTTTTCAGGCTAAGGAGACTAAATCTAGAAAAAGGTTGTGAGTCCATAGTTAACCTCTTTTCAGACTCCTTAAAATTGAAAAGATTGTCGAGTGATATTGTGTTTGTCACACTTGTTAAAATGGTTTTGAATAGACATCTTTTTGGTGCTAGTTCACCCTTTTTTTCGAACCGATTAGACTACCTTTGAAAAATGGTACCCCAACAAATTCTTCTTTTATGATGTTTCAGACTCTCTAAAAGTGAAAAACCACCGAGCTTACCTTCTCTGGGCTCGTGAAAAATACATTGAAGGGGGTTTCATCGTGTCTTGCTAATCACATTTTCATATCTGTGTCTTTGGCCTAATGTCGGATCCATGTTTCTCTCAACTGAACCTTTGAAGCATGCCTTATACGCAAGCCTTGTAGAACTTTGCCTCTACGTGTTGACACCTTGACCCTTAGAGGAATTTTTCCGAGTGTCCTTTTCCTGCACATGTTTCCTTGTTCTGAGCATTACTGTGTTCCTTGTGCTTGGAACTAGTATTCTTGCGACACTCGTTCCTCCTTTGTAACGTAGCATTCTTTTATTATTTTTCAATCTCTTCAAAAATATTGAAAAAGACAAAAAAAATCAAATATACCCCAAAAAGAGGACGGGAAAAGTATTTTCTTTTTATGGAAACACAATGAGTCGCCCTTAGACAAAGCACATCCTTTCATTTGTTCATCAAGATTTGGGATTTAATATGACCTCAGGAAGTTGTTATTGCTGCATAGAGCTATGTCCTCCTCTGTTTGGTTATTCTTCCAAACACATGGATATTTTGCGTTGCCTCCTGAATCGTGAACTTATGTCAATGTCATGATGCATGAGTTTGATCATCTGTTGTGATATTGTCCAAGGGAATTTTTACCCAACTTGATTCGGCCTTTCTTTAGTTTTTCTCTTGACCTCATGCCCGACCATCCTAAAAGTCCAATCAAGTCCTTGTTCGAAATCAATGAATTTCTATGCCTGATCATCGAGATCCTCATGTCTGTTCTCGACGAGTCGTCGAAGACCCTTGGGTAGTGAATTCATACACTCACATTACACTCCTACCTGATTTTTGAAGATCTTGAAGTTGTTGCTTGAGCTCTGAAGGCCTCATCTCCAACCATCATGCGTCTTTGGCTTCTTGAAGATGGATACTATACATGTATATCTTTGATTTTGAGATGTAGATCCACTGTGTATTTCTCACGGATACACTTTATATAGTTATATGACATGGATCTATAGTGTATTTTATTGGAAGCCATGATTTATTTCATCCCAAGCATGGGTATGCCTACCTCAGAGAGACATTCATTCTTTTTGTAGATGTCACCTCCCGAACTCTGGTCCCGGGCTCACTCTCTTCGTACGTTGGTGAATATTTGTAATGTATTTCAGCCATCAGATGATATTGTGACCTCACACATTAGGGGGCATCTGTTATAACCCTAAATTTCACCACATATGCATACCTGGAATCTGTAACACCCCTTCTTCCCCCAGCTTGTAATTAATCATAAAATAGGATTACCATGCTAAGGCATGTGGACAATGTAAATGTATTATTGTTAAAATACCCATAACTGACTATTGGGGGGTGAATCCTTGAAGTACGATCCATGATATCTCTAGAGTAAAGAAATCATTTAATGAAGAAAGGACCAGTGGTTGAATCATAAACCACCCCCATGAATGGAAATATGGTCTAGCTGCAGGATGTCAGTTCGAAGTACCACAGAGACTTGCAGACCCGAGATTCCTTTTGACAGAAGGAACATGACAGGTCGAAAAACCTTCCAGAGGAGGGAAGGTAAGATACATACAAAGAAACAGAAAGAGAGGAGACATGGGACGAGAATAAAATCTTGTAAGGGAGATGTGAAAACCCAAAGGAAGTGTCGAGAACACGGCTTGAAGGACCTGAACTTGAGCTTGATGTTGAGGAAGCATCTGATAAACCTCGCAAGTTCGTTGTGACAAAGAGAGTTTCTCTGAGAGATGGCGTAAATTACCTAGTGATATTATGGCTTGGCATGGGGGTGGCTAGAGTGCTAAGAATGAATGTCTCTAAGCCTATGGTTGGGTGGAAAGGTGCACACCCATAGTTAGTTGGTTGGATGCAACTTGCAATAGATAAGTATTCTCATACCCTGTGAAATTAAGATGTAATTATGTAATGAAATGGGATATAGTGTGAAGGAACTAGGGATGTGTATGTTTCCTTAATGTTTATATTGTATCTCTTTATTCTTGTTTAAATTGTGTATTTAAGTAAGTATGGATTGGACATGTTTTGTATTTGTAAATTCTTGCGCCCTGTGGTGGCTTAAACTAGATCCATGAACTGTGAGTTCGTCGACCTTGGGAATAATTTCATGTACGCATGTTGACACTCCTAGTCGTTTTGAGTCCCTTGGAGGAGGGATTATGTTAAATCTTAGGAATGATAGTGCACATATGCACAGGCTCTCTGTGAGGAAGGCAGAGACTGAGAACCACTCAAGTTCTATAGTTGAGGAATGAGTGTAAGGGGTGCGCGGAAAGATTCTTCCAAGCGTTAAGTTCAATAGAAAGAGCACAAAGCTCGTAATCCCTTCAGAGATAACAAATCTCAGGAAGAGTAGTGAGGCTAAAGTATCGAAATGGAAGGTTCCATTTTTTGGAAGACGAACCGACGAAATTTGTTCGGAAGAAGCCACGGTCTGTTGTGACCGTTGGATATGGGAAAGCGTGTGGGAGTTAACCCTTAGATTCATTCGGACTTTGTGAGCTCGGTGAACTGAGTGAGTTCTTCGTAAGGGAGGTAAAATCCATGAAGTCCTAAAATTAACTCTGAACCTTAGATCTGAGGATGCATGGGAACTATCCCATCCGTCAAATCTAGGAGGTAGATGATAGTCAAGTTACCATAACTACCCATGACTTAATAATATGACAGAAGAGATGGATGTGAGCCATTTAATGGGAGGAGAGGCCATATCAGTCGTCATATCAACTCAAATACTCATTGTAGTTACTGAATTAAACACCATCCATTCGATTTAATCGACGGTTGGGAATCATTGCGGAGTGCGAAGGTGAATTTAGCCAACCTGCTAGTTCATGGCCCACAATCAACCTACGTCATTGATCGCATTGGGGATGGAATATCAATGACTAGGATCATACCAGAGTCGAGCAAGCACTTTCCATATTGAGGAGGTTGAGCTCTCTGTCAAAGAGCATGCATGTTGGGGCCCCACAATTACTATGAACCGTCAATCATTGTGGACCTTCGATCTGAGTTTGACGAGATCCATGAAACGCAAGGAGTGCGTGGGAAATTTATATCTTCAAGAAGATCAATCTCAGAAGAGATAAGTGTTGTTCAGAGGTGTAGACGAGGTCCAAGAGACGGACTCGTAGGAGGAACAAAGGTTGATGCCTTTGAATACTTAGAAAAACCTCTAAGCTAAAGGAAGTCAAAATATCAAGAGGAGGAGGGACAACAGCTATCAAATTAGTTGTGGAGAGGAGAATGGACCATTATATCAGAATCCAGTGAACAAATGAAGCATAGAGGAGAGTAAAAAATCCCATCTGTTGGATCTGAGCGTGAAGGATCAGTAACCGTTGGATCTGAAAGTAAGTGCATGACACTTAACCCTTGTGTGCGCAGGAGAGTGGACTGGTCAAGGTCTCGAAGTCCCCAAGTAATTTGGGATCATCCATCGTCAAGGAGGATAGGTGGTGTAAGATCTGTAACTTCAGAGTTTTGTGGAAAAGGAGGAGGACAAACAGCCGAAGTAAATCCTAGTCGTTGATCTCCAGGGGGATACATGTCAGGAGATCATGTAATTTGGGTAAATGCACTTCAAAAGGAAACGAGTGTGTAGAAGCTTGAAACTCCTGAAATTTGAAGTGTCGAAGTATATCATGTCCGTCGGCCGACAGGGATATGTGTCAATAAATCAGAGACTTTGGGGAAAACTGCTTCGGAGGTTTCCAAGTGAGGAGTAAGACAAACTCCCGAAGCCCCTAAAGACGAAGAGAATATGGCCCATAGATCCAGAAGGGCACGTGGAGACATATCATGAACTCTGGGTGGAAGCACTCTGGGAGAACGTGAAGGAGAAGAATTCGAACTCACCGAAGCCCGAACAATCGAAGCAACCAGGAGTCTCCAATTTGAGGGAGGACATGTGTCATCAGATCGTGGACTCTGGGTAAAACCATTCTGGGAGGAACAGAGAGTGAGGAAAACTGAGATCTGAGATCTCCAAAGGTCGAAGTCCAAAAGTAGACAAGGGTCGTTGATTTAAAGAGGACACGCATTAATATATTGTGACATCCGGGTGAATCATACCAGGGTTTTGGTTGAGAATGGATACTGTCGAAACCCGAAGACCCGAAGTGAATATGGATTGTCTGATCCAGAAGAGACATGGCATAAATCTATGGACTTGTTGATGGGAGAAAATGACCATCCATCAATTGGAAGAACGAGTCCGGTCTGAGGTTTTCTAAGTAACCCAAGTTGTTTAGTATAACTCATCCTGACGGGTTTAATGGCTCCGTTGGCCAATCTAAGAATCCTAAAAGAAACAAAAATAAAAGAAAATAAATAGGTAACTAATTACTAAATATTACATATATGTACACATGTATATAATGTGACTGTAATAGGTGTATTTAAGCTAAAGATAGATAACTATCATTTATATACATTATTTACAGGCTACAAGTTTTAATCAAAACTTGCGAAAATCGATGTGAAAATGACTCCTTTAACAAAAGAGGATAAAGAAAGCACATAAGAATTTTTTTTTGTTTTCTCTTTATTAATCTAAACCAAAATAAAAAATATACTATGAAACAGAAGTATATGGATGGTCAAAGCTAGACCATATATTTGAGTTTCAAAGACAAACAAATGACAAAAAGAAATAAACTAACCTATTAATGAATTAATCGGCATGCACCCAAACATCTGTACGATTAGAGAACATCCGGCCAGCTTGTCCAAGAGGTAAACCTGCAATGAATCTTGAAACTGTTTGGAATAAATGCAGAATAGTATGTTGATTGTTGAGCTTTAATAACAGAATGAGAGATGCAATTAGTCACTGTGATTTCATGATTGCAAGTAATTGCATTAAGAAAAATATGTTAGCAAACATGCTTGCATTTAATCTTTCAATGGAAATTAAAGGAGAAATCCTGTAATTAAAATTGAATAGGTGATTACATGATTAATATCTAAAGCATCATTTATGGACAACAAATATAAAGGAATTATCCCAACAACACAATAGATCATGAAGACTAAATCTATCAAAAACTTATTATGATATCAAGATGAACAGAAACTTAATGAAGACACGACCTAGAAGAAGCTAAAGTCGAAATGAGTATTGTTGTTCCATTAAAGTCTGTTGATCAAAAGTCCATCTTCTTCCCCAAGTGAGGATGCTTGATTACAAAAAATTACCAGCATTTAAAGAGTTTAGAAAAGCTAAATATCTTATCTTGTGGGATAAGATTAAATCTCCAAAATGATTTGTTGATTACAAAATAGAGGGTGATAACCACTCCATATCACACTGTATCTCTCAAAACTAAAACAAACTTCTTTCTGTTTACAAAAGATATGCTAAATGAGCTCAAAAATAGTCCATAACATGAGATCACCACCAATTACTTGATATCCTGGAAACAAAAACAAAAATAAATAAGTTTAGATATTGTTATAACCAATAATTTACACAAATTCGGATGAAGATAAACTAGCTACAGAATCAATTGATTTTGTAGATAGTTCTATTTTAACAACAAAATCAAATTAAATCTATATAATTAAAAAAAAAATGGATAAAATAAAACTAAGGCAATCAATCAAATCTTTACCTCTTAACTGCATGCTAGATTTGATTCACACGATCTCAGAATTAACTATTGTTGTTACACTCTCAACATTATTTACTATTATGTTCCCAGTCATTTTCAAATTCTTGCCTTGCCTTTGAACAATGGACTTTAGCCTATGATTTTCATCCGTTAACGAGTTGATCTAAATAGTAAGGGTTTTTTTTTACGATTGCAGAATAGGTATGTCTGTATAATATTTATCGATCCAAAATAGACAAACTTCACACCGTGAATCTGTGATAGTTGTTTGAGAATATCCACGGTCATGTGCCAGAGCATATCCATTGTTTCCTGTGGGTTTCTTATCAAACTTGATACCTGGAAATCCTTGACTGTGCTTCAGGTAGGGTGGAAAATTATCTACGAAATTATAATCCTGGTCGAGATCTGGTTTGAGGCAAGGAGGGTCTTCTTCGGCCAAGAATCTCTCAATCTCAGAATCAGAGCTATCATGGACTTCGATCATTTTGATCTTGCTTAGATGAGAGTTTGATTTATTTCATAGTCTTCTTGAGATTAACCTACCTACCCTTTTTATTTTTAAACCCTATATCCATGTCACCCTTAGACGGTTTGTATGAAGGCATGTTTGCGTTCTTAGCAGAGGTGTTAGGATAGGCATGTTGTTCATGGCCATGCAATTCAAAGGCTTCCAGCTCATCATCTATTTTCTCAGGCATAGGCTCATTGAGGATGGCCATAGAACAGGCTCCTTTAGATGAAGGAACTACTTTGTCAGTGGCAGGGACTATGGTTTCTTACCCCTGGAGATTAGCCAAAGAGCGAAGTTTGGTTGAGCGAAGAGATAGAAATTGTGTAGATTAACACACAAGACTTTGACAACATATTTTTTCTTCTGTTTATGATAGATTTCAGCCATTTGTTTCATATCTTCACACCCACATAGAGGAAAGGGAAAGAAAAGGAAAACTCAGGCGAAACAAAATTTCTAAAAAACATGTTGTCCACAAAACGAAGCATACCTCTGAAACTGTATCGTTTTTGAAGAATCTGTCCGCGATGAAGGTAAATGGGCTCATTTTCATTCTAGGTTTTAAAGGGTTTTTTCTAATGCATAGCGGTTGGTTCAGAATATTTCCCACAAAATCGTGTCTCCAACAAGAAAAATTGGGATTAAACTCTACTATGTAGTAACAAATGTGTAAAACTTCAGGGTTGTTCGGATCTACTCGGATGAAAGGGGCTATAAAGGTTCAACAGACCAATAGTCATGAAAGAAGCAAGAGATCATTGTAAGCATGAAGGGTTTCAAAAACAAAAGAGACCAGGGCAAGAACCGAAGAAACAAAATCCATGTGTGAATTAAATGAAGGAATAAGTGGTTTCAAAAGAGAATTGGGAGTTTCGTGTAATGAGTCATTGAGGATACAGGACAAAGCCCGAGACTTAAATCGAAATGATGGGCATGTCGTTTTCAAACTTCCACTATCAGAAGAGTAAGAAATGCGACCAGATGTGTTTAAATATTATCACTGTGCAAAGGGTGAAGTTACTCATTGTAAGGTTAAGATAAGAGGTGTTTAACCAATCACAACATAGAGACCATAGAAGGATTTACCAAGAATCATTCATGGAACAAACTCGTAGCCTAACATCAATCGATTCTCGGTGTATCATTTAAATGTCCAAATTAGACCTTATAATAATGAGCAATTTAAAACAACCATTTTATTGAAATGAGATAGGCCTCAAAGAAAGATATCATCCTTAAAAAGGTTTGTATGATCATTAGTTTTCCTAGGGAAATAAGCCTTAAAATCAAATGCAATAAATTCATAAGTTTCAATGCTTCGTTCATGCTTTCAGTCATGAACGAAGCATGAAAACGAGAACTAGGAAAAATAAAAACCTTTTATAGCCCAAGACTCATCTTTCAAGTAGCAATGTTCATATGTTTAAGCGGAGGCAGCTACAAAATTTATGAGTCGTTTCTTTAAGAATTGAAAATATTGTGGGGCTGCCAACAATGGCGACTTGCTGGGAGAAGCAATTATCTTTGTATCACCGACGAGTTCATGTTAGAATTATTAGAATTATTTCAGATCAAAGAACCGCTGAAAGACATTAAGCATCTTGACAATCATTATGCGGTCCGGTTTCAGACATCTTTTGTTAAAAATGAAATCTGGTGACCAATTTTACAAATGAGGGCCACGATGTTTAAGTTAATGGCTCCAATACTGCTGATAGGGCCACTGCTACCAACAGACATCCATAGCCTCGGCAGGGATGTCAATTAAACCACTCTGATGCCTCTGTCATGTCCACAAAATTTCAATCCAGAATGAAGGATGCTTTATGATCAATATCAAAATTTATACCTCATAATTTTCCCTAACTCGACATCGCTTCATTGCCAACAGGCCTGTTCAGTACCTCGACGAAGTTATCTTGGCATCATGTATGCATTTACCCATTTCCAGCAGACCTGTTCAGTATCCCAACAAGTTTACAAACACTTCCCACGACTCTTGAGAAATTATTCACAATCTGATATAAATTTAAAGACATTCAGAAGAGTGGGGTGACGCTAAAAATTCCAGTTTTTACAAGACTACTTATTTTTCAAACTTTTAATTTTTGCTTGATAACCTTCATTATGATCTGAAAATAGTTTCCTGATGAAACTAATTTTTCGAGGACAGGAAGGCATCCTTGAGTCGCTTTCTTAAAATAAGGGACAGTGTAAAGAGATTTTAATGATAGTTGTGTCTGCTCATAATTGTAAAATGAAACCATGAAATCAATTATGAACAGAAAAACCTCTTTAACTAGTCTGTGTTTTAGGAAATTTCAGCAGTTGACACTCTAACAGTCCTTGACAGTTGTTTTAAGATGAAGCATTATGTTTTCCCTCCTTTAACCAAAAGGTGACACGGGCACAATTTAACCAGAAAGTAGTGAAAACAAACAAAATGAAAAGAACCAAAAACCAGAAAATAAATCAAAATAGAAAAAATATGTACAAAGATGGATCTGAAAACATCATGCGAAAAATCTCTTGGGAAACTAAAAAAAATTAGAAAAAATCATCATCGATGTGAAAGCAGTCCTACTCGTGGTACCTCAGGTCAGGGTTGAATTTACAATTCATATTTATTTATCTCTTTACTCTCCATTTAAGATTTTCATAATAATAATGCGGCTTTGAAAAGAAATACTCAACGAAAAGAAGAGAGAAAAGGATCATGCAGACTTCCCTAAAAATAGTCATATTATGGTTCTCGTGGTGCGTCCACTTGTGCTCATGACTGCATTATTACAAAGAGAAATAGTGGGGAATAAAACTAAAAGAAAACCTCCTCCTAAACCTAACCTAACTACTAAAAAAATCAGAATACTGCGTGAAGTCATGCTTCCAATGTAGCCATCAGAGTAACTCCAATCCTTCAATGGAAACAAAATCAAACATTACTAAAAAGAATGGTAATATATCAAAAAATGACATAAATATATCACACTAGCCTTGATAATCATCATTTAAAAGAAAAGTAAGCATGATCTTACCATTCCCTTGAATATTCTTGTTGCATGAATCCTCCATCCATTCGACAATCTTGTTGTGATATGGGTTACAAAAATATGAAAAATTGAGATTATGAATCTTGTGAGAGTTATAGAGACCTGACATAACCATCGGCCTAAACCAAAGTGCCCCATCCTCCTGAAAATTTTCCTTTCGTTCCATATTTTCTCCATCTGGAGGATATAAAATGAGTGTGTTGAAGTTACCTCCTTGATCTCTAAATAAAATGAAGATAATTTTACCGTTCCCTGGGAACTTTTCGAGATATGAATACTCCAACCAATCTGCAATACTATCATGATACATGCAATTACTGACATGGGATGGCTTGAAATAATTCACATGCAAGAAATATTCGTGAGAATAAAGTATTAGATTATGAAGGAAAGAATCTTTCAAAAAGGTCGAACCAAGATGGAGAGAACTTATCATGTTTCTCGATCGGAAAATAAGTGTTTCATTCTCTTGAAACTTTGTATTGAGTTTAGATATTTCAAGGTTAACTATTTGAGGTGAACTAGATGGAACGACCGATAAAACATCATTGGTAGTAATATTGGGCCGATTATAATTTTCAACCTCAAATAATTGATCATGGAAAAATTTAGATCCTTCTCGAAACACAAATTGGGATGTATCAGTGGAAGATGCAATTAGGGATTCTTTCAAATCATTTATTGATTTACTCATAGATAATTGATGAGAATAAAAATTAATATGTTCATGGGCAGAATTGTTTCCCTCTTTATCTTCTATTCAGTGATCTCTTTGTACCTGATTACATAATTTTGAATTCTCTCCAAGGTAATATGGAACATGCAATCGCACAACATTAGGATAAAAAATATTAGGGTACAAGGAATAATATGTAGAATAATTAAGGAGATGGAATGCATCTCTTGAAATGATAGGTATATGCGTTTCGAAATCTAGTTTTTTCCCCTCTCCTTGTATAAACTGATCATCCTCTTTTGCATTCTCTTTCAAATAATACGAGACAGTTTTTAAGAAACAATTTGGTTCATTGTGCAAGGGAAAAATTGAAGGCAAATCACTAGAGATAGAAGGTTGATTAA
>SNQJ01S0178317.1:1085-19692 GCA_010110895.2 Picea sitchensis | reverse complement strand
AGTAAGACAAAACAAGTGTCACAATCCAAAATAATTGTTCTTGAATGTCACAATCTGACATAATTCTTTATGATTGTCACGATGTGACATAATATTTCATTAACATCAATGCAACAAAATCCCTAATGAAGTGTGTAATGTGACAATACATTTGTTGAATGTTGCAATCTGACATAACGATTAACGTGGCAAGTTAAATCCTACAATATGAAATTACCATAAAAGAAATTTGCAATGCAACATAAACTTTCAACAATGTTACAATGCAAATTAAATATCAAGCAATGCAACAATTTAACCTAAAGTAAGCCAAAATGAATGTCACAATCCATCACCACCATTCAAGAATGTCACCACCTAACATAACCTTTCATGAATGTTGCAATGCGACAAAATGCTTAATGAATGTCACAATGTGACATCACATTGGATGACATGACAATGCAACAAAAGCCTTAATGAACATTGCAATGTGACATGACATTTGATGAACACCGCAATATGACATAGCCATTTATGTGGTAGTATGGATGTCATAACGTGAAATAAGCATTCACGAATGTCACATTCCAACATAATCGTCGATGAATGTCTCAATGTGACAAAAATATTTATGAATGTCACAATGTGACATCACGTTTTATTAACGTGGCAATGTGACAAAACCCTTAATGAACATTGTAAAATGACTTGACATTTGATGAATGTCCCAATCTAACATTGCCATTACCCTGGCAAGATGAAAATTATTAATAATAAAGTAAGCCAAAATGAATGTCGCAATCTAACATCACGAATGAAAAATATGTCAACGCAACATAACCCTTCATGAATGTTGCAATGCAAAAACCCTTAATGAATGTCACAATGTGACATCACATTTAATGAACGTGGCAATGCAACAAAACCATTAATGAACATCGCAAGGTTACATGACCTTTAATAAACACTACAATATGACATAGCCATTTATATGACAATAATCTTTACGAATGTCACAATGTTACATCATAAAAATTATATTACATATATTTTATTAATATAAATTAATATAAACATTAATCTAAATTAATATTATAATATAACTTTGATATAAATACAATAATTATATAAATGTTGGAACATAAATTCAATTTAAATGAATATTAATAATTATGATTAATCTTAATATATGTATTCAATAATAATAATGTTATGTATAAACTTGTTTAATNAATATAAATTAATACAAACATTAATATCATACAAATTTATTATAAATATAATAATTGTTTTAATATAAGTTAATAAATATATTTTATTAATATAAATTAATACAAATTTAATATAAATATAATAATTGTTGGAACATTATATAAATCGAGTCTCAATGAACATCAATTATTATCATTAATCTTAATAATATATCTATTCGTTAATAATAATGTTATTTATAAACTTTGTTAATATAAATTAATACATATATTATATTAATATAAATTAATACAAGTATTAGTATAAATTAATATAATATAACATTATAGTATAATATTTATTTATGTATCGTTTACTAGCAACAACCACATTAATAATATTAATGTGTCTGTATACTCGATAGGGTATATTTAGCACATTAATAATGTTTTTTCTCTATATTATTTATATGTTAAATATAGGCAAATCGATAGACACATAAAAATTATTAATGTAATTGTTGCAAGTTAAAACATTCTTATATTTATTTATTTATTCATATTGTTTATTTTTTTTACGAAAGCGATTAGCGGTTTTATATTAAAGGTGGCCTAGCCACAAATCGGTTACAAACTGGCAGGGCTTCACCGCGCTGTTGCCTACTTTAAGCTGAGATACATTGCTGAAAGTGCCAGGATGACATAACACCCCCAAACTCATTCAGAAACCTGAGACCAAACTTATTTAAAGCCTTGGCTTCTATACAAAATGCCAAGATACTTGAAAAGCCAGAAAACCCTACAGATCAAGGTGCTACAGAGCGGGAAGCTAACTACTTCTTGGAGCCTTCCCCCCATTCGATGTTTAATTTGGATAATTTGCCTTCAAGTTCGCCGATTCTGTCCTCAAATTGCTTCTGGGGGATTTTCAGCTCCTGGTGAAGCTTGTCTAGTTCCTCAGAAAATCCAATTTTGACTGTGGTAAGGTCCTGCTCCAATTGTTCCAGTCGCCTGCCTGCTTTTGTGTCAAGGTTCTCCAGAAAGTCAAGTTGGAACTGGAGTGACTGCTTCAGCTTCTCCAGCATGTCATCAAACTGCTTCAGGCGCTCCTCTACTGTTAGATTCCTACTGGAACTCGCGGCCATCTTTCCTCCACTTGCTCTTGTTCTCTGAAAATTCTTCTTCTGCTCACACCGTGCCTGAGAGTGGGTCTGCTTTTGGACTGAGGCCGCAAGCAAATTTATGCCAATTCTTCCTTCTGTCATCATTCTTCTGTCGATGAAAACCCCGAGAGGTATGGGGGCGATCCTGCTGCCTACTTTTTGCATGTGATTCGGTCTCCTGGTCTCCCTTTGCCCGAGTTGCTTAGTTGCGCGTACCATCATTGGATTATGGCGCTGTCATTTCCTGTCCCTTCCTTGCAACTTGCCTAGATTCCCTTTTGAACGTGAGATCGAGTCATGGGAGATCCACCGTGGAGTGTTGGTCATTGACAACCATTCGTCCTTGTGCCAGCGCAGCTCCCCTGTTTGCCTCTTCATCCGCATCTTGGTTCAGCTCCCTTAGAACATGAAACACTTGGATTGAGTCGAATCCCTTGAGGAGCAAACGAATTCTGGCTAACAAGTTGTTGAGTTTTGCACTTTGGGTTTCTTTAGAGAGGGCTATAGCTCGAATTAAAAGGCGGGAGTCCCCGATGATAACCAAGTTTCGGATTCCATTGCTTTTGGAATGGCACAGGCCTTGCCAGAGTGCCATTGCTTCTGCCTGGTTGTTGGTGTCGATGCCCAGACCAAACGCATAACGCACCATGACTTCTGTAGTTGGCTTCACTATTATACCTCCTCCTCCCGCTTGACCTGGGTTTCCCTTTGAGGCTCCATCAAAAGATAGAATGTAGCTTTCCCTTTCTCTTTTCCAATTGTCAAAATCACCCTTTTCCTTCCTGATTTCCCAATGTTCTTGAGCTGTGACATTGGCTTTGCCCTCAGTTTGTTGTTGGATTTGGAATTGGTCACTCCAGAGCTCTTCTTGCTCTTCCATCTCCCTGCCGTGATTAGGTTGTCGATGGGTGCTAGCCCATTCGCCAAAGAGAGATCTGATCCTTGCGCTTACTATGGGGGCCCTCCTTTCCTTTTCTCGAAAAATTTTGTTGTTTCTCTCCAACCAAAGCCCCCAAAGGATGAATCTTGGGATTGCTTGCCAAAGCCTTGAGGCAATGCTTTGCTTCTTTTGTTGGAATGGGAAGAGATTGGACCAACAGAGGAGGAGGGAAAGGATGTCATTGGGGAGGGGGAGATCTTTTTGCAAACCAACAGCCAGCTTCCAAACTTCTCTTGAGTAGTTACAGTTAAGGAGAAGGTGATTAGAGGTTTCCTCAGCATGCTGACACGGGGGACACCTGAACAGACCTTCCCAACCCTTCTTTTGGAGGTTTTCCCCTGTTTGAATGCTACTATGGCAGAGAGTCCAAAGGAACAGGTCTATTTTGGGGATGGTTTTTGTGCTCCAGATGGATTTCCATAATGCTGGGTTGGGTGGGACATGAGGG
Organism: Picea sitchensis; assembly: GCA_010110895.2. NCBI lineage: Eukaryota > Viridiplantae > Streptophyta > Pinopsida > Pinales > Pinaceae > Picea > Picea sitchensis. Next base: position 15,969 of record SNQJ01S0178317.1, on the reverse strand, counting down.
AGGTTTTGGAAGGTAGAGTATCCCAGAGAGGTGGAATAAGGTTTAGCATTTCTTCCCCAACCTCTCTCGTCTTTCCCTCTTTTCCTTAGGGGGGCTTTCCCCTGCAGACTGAATTTTAGGGAACACCAGTCAGATTCTAAGTCCAGAGGCAGTTTGCTCACTATCCAGCCTTGCCATAGTTTGTGTCTCCCTGTCCCCCAGGTAGAGATGTCGAAGAGTGTCCTCAGATTTTTCCCATCCATCCAAGTTTTTAGACGCTGAAGGTTCTGATTCAGTTCCAAAGGTGGATCACCAAGTATGGAGTCTTCCCAAATTTTAATTTGTTTCCCATTTCCTGGCACCCAGGTCAGATGGGGGGTGAAATGATCGATGGCTTTCCTGCAGACAATGAAGATAGGGGACCCTTTGGAGTCTCTGGAGGGGTTTTCCACGCATCTCTTCCTTTTGCCTCTGAAATATTTCTTCCAAAGGGCTTCCTTGCACCACGCTTTGTTGCCACTGACTATGTACCATAACAGTTTTGCCCCTAGGGCCAGATTCTGTACCTTAGTGTTTTTTAGGCTGAGCCCTCCTTCTAGAAGGGGTTTCAAGACTTTATCCCATTTTATTAGATGAGGTCTCTTGCCTGTCTGTTTGCCCCCTTCCCATATAAACCATCTTTGCAAAGCTTCCATTTGTTTAATTGTGGTGCCAGGGGCTAGCAGTAAAGAGGTTTGATAAGTGGGCACACTTGCCAGGACGGACTTGATGAGTACTATCCTCCCTGTTAAACTTAGCCAATTTGCACCCTAAGAGGAAATTCTCTTCTTGAGTTTGTCTAAAAGGTGGTTCCAATTGGAGGTCCTTGGGTTCATCTTGGAGATAGGGATTCCCAGGTAGGTGAAAGTTTCCCAATTTGTATGCCCTTCCATCCCCAATATTCTGGAAATTTCCAGCATATCATTGGGTGTAATATTCCAGCTGTAAATTTTACTTTTTGTATTGCTTATCTCGCTTCCTGACACTGCAGCATAAGCATCCAGCTCCTCTTTGTATCTTTTTGCTACTAGTCAACTTGCCCCTCCCAGAAGCAATGTATCATCCGCAAATTGCGCATGATTGATTTCCTTCACGCCTTGGGCTATCTTTAATCCTTTGAGGTTGCTGCAGATTCTGGCATTTTCCAGTTGGTAACTTAGGACTGAGGCTTGAATTGCGTATAGCAGGGGCGACAGAGGACAGCCTTATCTTAAGCCTCTGGACGCCTTGAAAAATCTTGTCACTCTTCCGTTTACCATGGGGGCTATCCATGGCGATCCCATGCAAGCTCTTATCCAATTCACAAAGGATTCATCAAATCCGAACTTCTTCATTACCTCAAAAAGGAAATTATGATTAACTCTGTCAAAGGCATTTGCAAGATCAAGTTTAATAATCATACCTGTATCCTTCCTTTGTAGGCTTGAATGGAGAGCTTCTTGTACTAGGATTATGTTATCTGCTATTTGCCTTCCTTTTATAAATCCTCCTTGATTCTCCAGCACTATGAGTGGGAGGACGTTCTTCAATCTGTTTGCAATTACCTTAGTGAGAATTTTGTAGCTCGTGTTACAGAGGGAAATCGGTCTAAAACGGTTGAAGTTGAGCGTTCCTTTCTCTTTGGGGATGAGTGCCAGGAAGGTTGAGTTTGTGCTTCCTCCCAGCTTGTTGCTCGCCTGTGATTTCTTTATCATTTTGGTGAGGTCTGACTTTATTGTTTCCCAGCATTGCTGGAAGAATCTTGTTGTAAACCCATCCGGACAAGGAGCTTTGTCTGGATGCATTTGGTCGAGTGCCTCCTTGATTTCTTGCTGCGAGACTTCCTCCGGAAGCTTGCGGTTGATATCATCTTTTATTAGCTTAGGAACAACTGATAAAGGGTACATTTGGGGAGTTATGCTTACCTTTCCATTTTCTGTATAGAGAGTGTGGAAGGTCTCGAAGGATGCCTTTCTGATGTCCTCCGGTTCAGAAATTGTAGTGTTTTGGACTTGGATTTCTGTCACAGCCTTGAAAATATTCCTTGCTTCCGCTTGCCTATGGAAGTAGCTCGTATTCATGTCCCCTTCCTTCAGCCAGAGGCTTCGAGACTTCTGTCTCCAGTAACTTTCCTCATCTCTGCAGGATTTGTGCCATTGGTTTTGAAGTTGCTCCTCCTTGAAAATATCCTGCTGTGTAATCTCCTTATTTTCCAGGGCGAGCTGGTGATTTTCTAGCTGCCTTTGAGCATCCAGGCGTAGGGCGATTGGGTTGGCTTGTTTTCTTGCCCAACCTTTTAGCTCGGCCTTAAGCCTTCGCAACTTTTCTTCCCAGACATAAAACGCAGATCCCTTAACTTTGCTAGTCCATACCTTGGAGACTCTGCTCAGAAAATATTTATCCTGTATCCATGCAGGGTTGAATCTGAAGGGAATGGGCCCCTGGCCTTGCTCTTTCCTAAGCTCCAGGCTGATTGTCTTATGATCAGAGGTGCTATGGGGGAGAATTTATGAGGAGGTTGTGAGGCCTAGCGTCAAGAATGAACTCTGTACAAGAAATCTGTCCAAGCGGGCTGCTATGTGCCCCGGGCCTACCCTTTTGTTTGTCCAGGTATAGCGCCCTCTTAAAGGTTTGATGTCCATTAAGTCCCATGCTGAGATCAGGTCCTCCACCCACTCTCTGGATGGGTCCCTTACAATGGACCCCCCCCATTTTTCTTCTTTGGCTAGAGTTACATTTAAATCCCCCCCTAGAATAATGTTTTCCAGCTCATTATCTATTAGGTAGTCTTGAAGGGATTGCCAGCATATTTTTTTTTCTTCAATGTGCTATGGGACATAAATATTGAAAAGACTTACCGTTTGTCCTAATTCCTTGTGGAGCAGTTGAGTGAATATCCAATGCATGCAGAGGTCGGAACGGGTTAGTTCTATTTTGGCATCATTCCACAACGTGCAGAGCCCTCCTGAGGCGCCTCTAGCGCTGTCAGCTAAACCCTCACTGCTTCTCCATACGTTTTTTAATACTTTTAATGAGTCATGCTGACTCATATTGGTTTCCTGGATAAGTAGGATGTTCGTTCTTGTTGTTTTGATTAGATCCCTAAGAGCTTCTTCCTTCTTCTTGCTGCCGAGACCCCTACAGTTCCAGGATGTTACCTTCATTAGATATTTTGGGGGGGAGAGTGGCCTCCTTGGGAGGCCTTAGCCTGCTTCCTGGTTTGCCTTACTTCGATTAGTTGCTTGATGGTTGGTTGAGCTCGTTTGAGAACGTTCTTGTATGTTTCTCGATCCCTTTCCTCCTTTTTGGACTTTCTCCCTCTGCTTGGTCGCTTTGGAGTGTCCCATGCTTCACTCGTTCCCTCTGTTTCATTCCCTGACGAGATCTCTCCCTCCTCGTTGCCTTGATCCGCCACATTCCTTGGGGTGGAGATCTCTCCCTCCTCGGTGCATTGAACCCCCCCATTCTCCGTTCCTTCTGTTTCTTTTGAGGTTACTCCGGTTTCTTGGGTTTGGGCGCCTCTTCCTTCTTCCCCTTGGCCAGTGTTGCTTGGAACCGTCGTTTCACCTTCGTTTTCCAGCTCTTTGAAGTTGTTTGTCATCTCTTGGTTCCCTGGATTGCTTGGAGCCGGCGTTGGATTGTCTCTTCGCGGGCCATTGGTCTTCATTCTTCCTTTCCGAGGTTGTTGCCATCCTTCCTCCCCTTCTTTCCCTTGTGGGGTTTTTGGGCAGTTCCTCTGGAAGTGGCTGTATTCATGACATCCTTTGCATTTAAACGGTAGTTGTTCATAGTCCAGTTTTTGTAGGTGGTTCCACTCCCCCACCTTCAGTTTTACCGCTTCCGGCAAGCCTACTTCCAAGTCAATTTCCACGCAGATTCTGGCGCAAGAATACTGGTCTTTTGGGTCGGTTTTGTCGATGTACTGGCCTAGTCCATTCCCGATAGCCTGCAACGACGAGGAGTTCCAGCAGTGGATTGGGAGATTTGGGAGTCTGACCCAGACTGGGACGCCTTTTGGCACTTCCGAGGCTGGATCGAAGTTTGGGGTCCAACGATTCAGGTAAAGGCCTTGTGCGCCCATCAAATATGGCCCGTTCCTAAAGATTAATTCCCGATCCTCCTGGGAGATGAACTCGAAGATGAAATATCCCCTTCCAACGGCGTAGCAGGTTACACTATTTTTTATTAAAGGCCTCCAGTTTCTTTGGATCCAGTTGTCTGTTGTCCTGGTAGAGGGCCAAAGCCCCATGAACTGACCTACCAGACCTCGCTCTGATAAGGAGATCGTTATTTTCATTGGTTGTTCCGGGGGAAGATTGATTTCTAGTACGTCCTCCAGTCTTCTTACAAAGCTTGATGGATCACCTTGGATATCCTTCTTCCTGCAAGCAGTGACTAGTTTGCTGAAGGACGCAGAGGGAGAGGGAGGGGGCGGCGGATCCCCTCCGCCCTGGCTCGGCATGGTAGCAGCCCTAACCCTATCTCAGCTTTTACCTCCGTGCGCGTTCAGAGCGATTACAGAAAAGTATAATTGTTGATGCCTAAAAAAAAATTGCAATATTTATTCATATTGTTATTATAAAGTTTTATTTTATTAATGTGCTAAATATAGATCTATGGACTGACATATTAAGATTATTAATATGATTGTTGCTAGTTAAAACATTCTTATATTTATTTATTTGTTAATGTTATGTATTTGTTCTTGTTCATGTTGATGTTATGTATTTGTTCATGTTGTTATTATAGAGTTTTATTTTTCTGTTTATGGTCATTTTTATGGTCATCTGTTATTGTAGAGTTTTATTTTTGTGTTTATGTTCATGTTCAAGACCACGATTTACACCTCAGATGGTGAGGAAGTATTCGGACAATTTTCCAGTGGTACATTTGCCTCTAATTTTTTTATTTTATTTTATTTTATTATATTTAATAAATTCATATTTATATATTTATTTAAATTTATATATTTATTTATTTGTTCAACGGGTTTTATTTTTCTCTTTATTTTTATTAGTCTCTCATATCCTCAAATATCAAACACAATTGATTTACTTCGATTAAAAAACGTTTCCTTTAAAATTCACCGAAGTTTTTCATTTCTTTATTAAATTAAATTTTTCAGTCTTACCAGATTATAGCGATATCGTCAGTGATCAAACAGAGTTGACTTACTTCAATTAAAAAAAATCTTCAAAATTCATCGATAATTTCCATTTTTTTATTAAATTATATTTTTTTTAATTTAAAAACTTTTTTTTCAGTTTTTTTAGAGTTTGGTGAGCTAACCAGCTTGATTTGACTAGACTAATAATAATAATAATCTATTTTTAAGGTCACAGCCAAGCCAGCACACCAAATTGGTGTATGAGACCCCCTTGTTTGTGGGACAAGGGACCCCCCCAGCACACCAAATTGGTGTATGAGACCCCCTTGTTTGTGGGACAAGGGACCCCCCTCCGCCTTCGCCCACCCCTCCGCCCAGCCATTACATACCCTACCCCACTCTGGATTTGAACTTGTGACCTCTTAAGAGGAAACACATGTTCTTAACCATTAGGCCCACTCAGGTTGTATAAAAATAATAATAATTATTATTATTATTATTAACTATATAGTGTCAACATAACTTTTGTTTAAAAATAATAATAATAATAATTCAGTGATAATTTCCATTTTTTAATTAAATTAATTTTTTTGAAATTTTAAAACTTTTTTTTTAGTTTTTTTTAGAGTTTGGTGAGCTAACCAGCTTGATTTGACTAGACTATATAGTGTCAACATGACCTTTTTTTTAAAATAATAATAATAAATCAAAGAAACTCAAATTGCCATTGCATTAAATAAATAAAATTTAAAATTCTGACATTTTTTAGAGTTTGGTTAGCTAAACAGCTTGATTTGAATAGAATATATAGTGTCAACGTGACATTTGTTTAAAAATAATAATAATAAATCAAATAAAAATTAAAGAAAATCAAATTGCCATCCGTAGCCATTTGCATTAAAAAATTTAATGCAAAATTTGACACTCTACATAGAGAGGGGCATCTAGATATTGTATTTTAAATTCAAACAATCTACAAAGGGCAATATCTAGATATTGAATTTAAAATTCTAACAATCTAAAATTTGACACTTTACGTAGAGAGGGACATCTAGATTTTGTATTTAAAATTCTAATCATTTACAAGGGACAATATCTCGATCTTGTATTTAAAATTGTAACAATCTATCTATTAGCACTGAGAGTCACCCTTTGGCAATATCTTGATCTTATATTTAAAATTGTAACAATTTATGTGGGCAATATCTCGATCTTGTGTTTAAAATTCTAACAATCTATCTGTTAGCATTGAGAGTCACCCTTCGACTGCAGGAGGATAAGCCCAATACCCATTAAAATAAAGTAAAAGGATTAAAATGGTGGGAGTGGGTAAGATCAGTGAAAATGTAGAGAGGAAAATATAACATAAGTAATTGCAGATCAGTTCGGGACCATTGGGCTACGGAGTCATAAGTATCGTGAATAAGGAAGGCATTTAAACGGCCTATCAGACAAAACGATTTAAGTGGTGGTGAGGAGAAGAAGACATAAAATGTCTGAGTGATGAACCATGAAAAATGGGCAAGAGGACAACAAATCCTCTACCGCCTCAGGAATCCATAGATCAGAGAGATCCTACATCTAGATAATAAAAAAAATAGAGAATATCTGACGAACCATGAAAGATGGGCATGATAGCAACAAATCCTCCATCGCCTCAGGAATCCATAAATAAGAGAGATTACATTCAGATAATGAGGAAAATAGAAGGGTCTAAGTGATGAACGATGAACATGGGCAAGATAGCAACAGATCCTCCATCGCCTCAGGAATCCATGAATCACAGATACTACATTCAGACAAGAAGGAAAGCATGAAACAACGTATAAACTAAGAAGACGGTATGATAAAAACGATTCAAAGGAATATTCAATAACATATATTTATAATCCAAGCCTTCAGGCATACAAACTAAAAAATTATAGAGCCCTTCTCCTGAAACTCACTCGACTCTCCAGCCTATGAAGAACACCCCCCCCACCCCCTTCAAAATCTAAACTGATCTATTTTATATCGGCTCAGTTCATCACTGCCAGGAGTGTTATCTGGCCATTCCATTCAAAGCTTTACGTCTAAGAAGCCTTCTGTTAGACTGCGCGTGCATATTTATGTCAGACGCGAACTCAAATCAACATGGGTCTGCAGGAAAATATGTCCACATGGGTACCTCGAGCTGACAGTTCAATATCCACGACCAGACCTCCCATGCCTTCCATTTACGGAGTGAACCGAGGTTTCAACCACCAGCTCTACCTTCCATAACTTCTTTTCCTCGGGGACTCAACGAGCCTTAATGCTCAAGGGAAAACCACGTGTTGCTCTCAGACGCTATATGAGCACGTGATTGTGGGGCCATCAAAAGTGGTTTGGATTCAGACCTCTTTTGGGCCCGCAATCCATCACCTTTCGCCATGTATCACTTTTGACTTACCATGGTTTCAATTTTGGGACCACTCAAAAAAATTATCGCCCGAGCACCTTCCGACCCCACAATGGAGCGTGGTCGTTGATCTTGTGATTTGGGATGAGGCCCTTTGATCAATGGCTCAGCTCTAGCACATTCAAATCGACGGATCAGATCAACCCCTTTTCAAACCAATGGTCCTGATTTGCTTCGCGATTCGAGCTTCGAGGTTTTCAATTTTCAAACTTCATTTTCCTCCAAGAAAATCCTCTAGAGCTAAGGATCTGACGATGCATGGCTTCCATAGATTAATGGTCAAGATCCCTTCGGGTCTCCAGACTCTGGAGAAATCAAATCTCAAACCTCCTCTTCCTTCAGTGCTTTTACCCGGAGCTAGGATCTGATGAGGTGTGGCTCTTGCAGATCAGCGACTGTGATTCTTTCGGGTCTCCAGACTTTGGGAAACTCAAAAATCAAACTCATCTTTGCCTCAAAGTTCGTGTATTTCTGTCGCGTGTCCTCGCTAATGGATGGTCCAGATTTGCTTCGGCACTTCGACGCTTCGGGACTTCAACGCTGAAATATTAAAACTGTATGTTGCTTGTGTTTCAAGCCCAAAATGGACTATTATGAAAGTTGTGCTTCGTGTCCATGGTTGCGGCTTGCGTGAACAAGTATTTGGACGCCCTCCGACATTTTGACAACTTTATGTGATAACATTTGGCTCCACGGGGGATGGCATGCTCCCCGTGAGCTGTCAAGAATGTGCAGTTCCAGTGCCTTAGCTATTGGGCTATGGAGTCGAGCTCTGAAGCATCATACTGAAGAAAACATGCCGACACATACACTATTCTAAAAATGAAAGCAAACACAATTGCTCATGATGGGGCTTATTTATGTACAAAACCTAAGTTAACTGACTTTTACAAAACGCTAGGTGAAAGCAAACTTCCACCATAGCCATTCAAATTGTTTGATAACTGAAACATTCGCTTCACTGCAAATGATCCATAAAAGACAAGGAAAGTGTGACAGCTGAATAATTTCATTCTTATGATCACCCATATTACCTTCAAATGTTGATAAAAAGATCAAGCCTGCATGCTCCAAATCATTTGAAAAGTGTAACTTTATGTACTCATCGACAAGGTCATGAAACTGAAGGCAACACATGATTAACTTATGAAAGGTTACCTTCACCTTTTCAAAGCTGCTGACAGCTTGCTTGATGTCCCCTACAGGCACACTTGATTTAAAGACAACCACAAGCATCTGTGGGTCCAAAAGTTGCTTATTGTGAACTGTAAGTACAAGTGGAAGAAGGATGGACGTAGATGGTTGTTGATCCACAGATGACTGTTGATTTACTTCAGGCTGTGTATAAATGACCTCTTCATGTGCCTCAACTAAGGGTTTCTCCTCGTAAAATTTTATGTCTTCCATGACAAGGCCAACCTCTGCATCATCCTTATTGTCTTCATAGTGATCAAATACAAGATAAGCTTGCTTCTCATCATCACTAGGACATTCATCAAAAAGGGGTTGTATTTCATATCTATGATCAGCCTTTAAATCAATAATTTTATCAGGATACCTGGTCATGGATACCTACATCGAAGACAAAATTATCCATCGTCTTTTCTTCATAGGGACATCAGGTAAAAACTGCCTTACGTTCAGAGTTGAGATGATACTGACTTTGAATCCTGCCACAAGCTTAGAGGTTCTCCTCCACTTCCCCAACATCCATGAATAAATGAGATAAAGACATTGTTTTCCTTTCTCTCAAGTTAAGGACAAGCTCTGAATGTTGAGCCATGACATAGTACACCATGGCCGCAGTCTCTATGGGTCTAATATCTACAGGCATATTATGATACACACGGTAAAACCTCATGTTGAAGATGGCCAAGGCTTCCTCTTCCCCTCTCCTCAAGGCATTAAAATCATCCCAGTACTAATCAAGGGACTTGTTATCACCCCACCACTTCAAAAATTCATTGCATAATTCAACCCAAGAACCAATGGAGTCAGCTCCCAAACATTTAAACCACACAACAACATCCCCAAACAATGAATTTGAGAACAATATCATGGAAACATCATCATGAGCAATCTCAAATTGACCAACAAATTTCTCAAAGGCCTCCACATGTCTCTCAGCTATAACATGATCTTCCCCAAAAAAATGAGGAATATATTTAAAGAAATCAGGGGGATAAGGATGAAGATTATATGGAAGCTTTAAAGGTTTAAACAACATGTCTCTGATTTTAGTTTGAAAACTAGTGGAATGAATATGAGGCTTAACACACTGATGGCAAGGCTCAACAGTAACAACAGGATGTGATGATATTTGAGGAGGTTGTGGATCATTTTCAACCTCCTCAAGGATGCAAGGGTGATTGAATCTAGGAGGGATCTCAGTATGGAGTTCATCTTTATGAATACGCTGAGCTGAGGATATAGGATCAACATCTACAACACAGACATAAAGTATGGACTCTTCCTCCAAGGATGGATGTATAAAGGAAGGCTGGTGATCAATTGTATAAATAAAGAAAAACATGATCCTCTTTATATGTGAAGAGAAAAACAAAAATGAGTTGATAAAGAATAACAAAATTTCATGCAGAAAGCTCATAAGTTGATACTTAGTCATTCCCTTCATCTTTCTGTCAATAGGATCCTCCCCAGTGGAGTCGCTAGGTAGATGATTATAGTCAATTTCTATATCCCACTATTGTCTACCATCAAGAGTTGGATCTATGTCGTTCTTCCTAGGGAGCTCTTTAATCTGCTCAAATCTATCCCCGACAATGATGGCATGAATGTTAGCACTGAGAGTCACCCTCCGATTGCAAGAGGATAAGCCCAATACCCATAAAAAAAAGTAAAAGGATTAAAATGGTGTGAGTGGGTGAGATCAATGAGACTGTAGAGAAAGGAAAAGATAACAGAAGTAACTGCAGATCAGTTTGGGACCATTGGGATATGGAGTCATAAGTATTGTGAATAAGGAAGACATTTAAGCCACCTATAATACAAAAGGATTTAAGTGGTGGTGAGGAGAAGAAGATAGATAATGTATGAGTGATGAACCATGAAAAATGGGCAAGATGACAACAGATCCTCTACCGCCTCATGAATCCATAGATCAGAGAGATCCTACATCCAGAAAATAAGAAAAACAAAGAATATATGACAAACCATGAAAGATGGGCATGATAGCAACAAATCCTCCATCGCCTCAGGAATCCATAAATCAGAGAGATTACATTCAGATAATAAGGAAAACAAAAGGTTCTAAGTGATGAACGACAAACATGGGCAAGATAGAAACAGATCCTCCATCGCCTTAGGAATCCATGAATCACAGATACTACATTCAGAAAAGAAGGAAAGCATGAAACAACATATAAATTAAGAAGACGGACTGATAAAAACGATTCAAAGGAATCTTCAATAACATATATTTACAATCCAAGCCCACAAGCATACAAACTGAAAAATTACAAAGCCCTGCTCCTAAAACTCACTCAACTCTCCAGCCTATGAAGAACACCCCCCCCCTTCAAAATCTAAACTAATCTATTTTATATCGGCTATGTTCACCACTACCAGGAGTGTGATCTGGCCATTCCATTCAAATCTTTACGTCTGAGAAGATTTATGTCAGACTGCGCGTGTATCTTTCTGTCAAATGCAAACTTAGATCAGCATGGGTCTGCAGGAAAATCCATCCACAGGGGTACCTCGGGCTGACAGTTAAGTCTCCATGGACAGACCTCACATGCCTTCCATTTATGGAGTGAGCCGAGGTTTCAACCACCAACTCTACCTTCCATTAACTGCTTTTCCTCAGGGACTCATCGAGACTTAATGCTCAGGGGACAACCACGCGTTGCTCTCAGACGCTATATGAGCATGTGATTGTGGGGCCGTCAAAAGAGGTTTGAATTTAGACGTATTTTGGGCCCACAATCCATCACCTTTTGCCACATATCACTTCTTGACTTACCATGGTTTCAATTGCAGGACCGCTCAAGAGAATTATCGCCCAAGCACCTTTTGACCCTGCAATGGAGCGTGGTTTTTGATCTTGCGATCTGCGATGAGTCCCTTTGATCAATGGCTCAGCTCTGGCACTTTCAAACCGACGGATCGGATCAACCTCTTTTCAAACCAACGGTCCTGATTTGCTTCGCGATTCGGGCTTCGGGATTTTCAATTTTCAAACTTCATTTTCCTCCAAGAAAATCCTTCACAGCTAAGGATCTGACGATGTGTGGCTTCCATAAATCAATGGTCGAGATCCCTTCGGGTCTCTAGACTCTGGAGAAATCAAATCTCAAACCTCCTTTGCCTTGAGTGCTTTTACCCGAAGCTAGGGATCTGATGACATGTGGCTCTTGTAGATCAGCGGCTAAGATTCTTACGGGTCTTCGGACTTCGGGAAACTCAAAACTCAAAATCATCTTTCCCTTGAAGTTCGCGGATTTCTGGCACGTGTCCCCGCTGATGGATGGTCCAGATTTGCTTCGGGACTTTGGTGCTGAAAGATTAAAATTGCCTGCTACTTGTTTTTCAAGCCCAAAATGGACTGTTATGAAAGTTGTGTTTGGTTTCCATGGCTGCGGCCTGCGTGAAAAATTATTTGGATTCCCTACAACCTTTTGAAAGCTTTATGTGATAACATTGGCTCCACGGGGGATGGCATGCTCCCCACGAGCTGCCAAGAACGCGCAGTTTTAGTTCCTTAGTTGTTGGGCTATGTAGTTGAGCTCTGAAACATCATACTGAAGAAAACAGACTTTCACGTACACTATTCTAAAAATGAAAGCAAACACACCTCCTCCTGAGGGAGCTTATTATGTACAAAAACTAAGTTAACCGACTTTTACAAAATTCTAGGTGAAAGAAAACTTCTACCATAGCCATTCAAACTGTTTGATAGCTGAAACCTTCGCTTCACTGCAAATGATCCATAAAAGACAAGGAAAGTGTGACAACTGACTAATTTCATTCTTATGATCACCCATATTACCTTCAAATGCTCATAAAAAGATCAATCATGCATGCTCCAAAGCATTTGAAAAGTGTAACTTTATGTACTCATCGACATGGTCATGAAACTAAAGGCAACACATGATTAACTTATGAATGGTTACCTTCACTTTTTCAAAGCTAATGACAACTTGCTTGATGTCCCCTACAGGCACACTTGATTGAAAGATAGCCACAGGCATCTGTGAGTCCAAAAGTTGCTTACTGTGAACTGTAGGTACAAGTGGAAGAAGGATGGACGTAGGTGGCTCCTGATCCACTAATGACTGTGGATTTACTTCAGGCTGTGTATAAATGACCTCTTCATGTACCTCAACTAAGAGCTGCTTCTGGTCAAATTTTATGTCTTTCATGAAAAGGCCAACCTCTGCATCATCCTTATTGTCTTCATAGTGATCAAATACAAGATAAGCTTGCTTCTCATCATCACTAGGATATTCATCAAAAAGGGGTTGTCTTTCATATTTATGATCAACCTTTAAATCAGTAATTTTATCAGGAAAATAACTGTTAAAAATATATATTTAAGGAACAGTAGTAACTGTTGCTCCTAGTTGTTCATACACATGATTTTCATCAAGACAGGGCTTCTCATGGATACCTGCGTCGAAGACAAAATTATCCATCGTCTTTTCTTCATAGGGACACTAGGTAAAAACTACCTTACGTTCAGAGTTGAGATGATACTGACTTTGAATCTTGCCACAATCTCAAAGGTTCTCCTCCACTTCCCCAACATCCATGAATACTGAGATAAAGATGGTTATTTCCTTTCTCTCAGGTGAAGGAAAAGATCTAAATGTTGAGCCATGGCATAGCACACCATGGAAACAGTCTCGGTGGGTCTGATCTCTACAGGCATATTATGATACACACGGTAAAACCTCCTGTTGAAGACGGCCAAGGATTCCTCTTCCCCTCTCCTCAAGACATTCAAATCATCCTAGTACTAATCAAGGGACGTGTTCTCACCCCACCACTTCAAAAATGCATTGCATAATTCAACCCAGGAACCAATAGAGTCAGCTCCCAAACATTTAAACCACACAACAACATCTCCAAAAAAAAAAATTGAGAACAATGTCATGGCAACATCATCATGAGAAATCTCAAATTGACCAACAAAGTTCTCAAAGGCCTCCACATGCCTCTCAGCTGTAACATGATCTTCCCCCAAAAAATGAGGAATATATTTAAAGAAATTAGGAGGATAAGGATGAAGATGATATGGAAGCTTTAAAGGTTTAAAGAGCTTGTCTCTGATTCTAGTTTGAAAACTAGTGGGCTGAATATGAGGCTTAACACACTGATAGAAAGGCTCAATAGTAACAACAGGATGTGATGAGATTTGAGGAGGTTGTGGATCTGTTTCAACCTCCTCATGGATGCAAGGGTGATCGAATCCATGAGGCATATCAGTATGAAGTTCATCTTTATGAATAGGTTGAGCTGAGGATATAGGATCAACATATACAACATAGGCAAAAAGTATGGATTCTTCCTCCAAGGATGGATATATAAAGGAAGGTTGGTGATCAACCGAATAAACAAAGAAAAATATGATCCTCTTTATATGTGAAGGGAAAAACAAAAATGAGTTGATAAAGAATAACAAAAGTTCATGCAAAAAGCTTGTAAATTCTAACCTTGTACAATGTCTACTGTAAACAGATATTCAGAAAAGAACAGAAAAGATACAATGGAAAATACAAACTTTACACAGATATTTTTCCCTTGGAAACCCAAAGCGGGAAAACCAGCATATATTAAATTCATTCATTGTGTTACATTGTTTACAATCCAATATACATATAGGAGCCAGTGGCATCCAAAAATCTAACCCAATGACCTGGATTAGTCCAAAAACCTAATTCCTTACTTGGAAATAGAAAACCATCGGCAAAAACCATGAGCCAAAAAAAACACATAAATACATGACACGTTTCCCGAGGAAGAAAAAAATTTGGGGGGCAGTGCCCCTGGACCCCCGCATGGGGGACTCCTCTCCCCTATTCCCCCCCTGTGCACCTAGCACATACGCTCAGAGACTACTACTCGTGCAAAGAATATAACACATACCCAACATTCTCCCACTTGTTGTTTTCTTTGCATATAGGGGGTTACAGGTTTACATAGTAAAAAATCCCGGGCAACAATGCCCATGGGTCCTCTACACCAAGAGAACTTCTCAGTGCTCACAGATTTTGTTAATGAGTCTGCAACATTCTTCAAAGTGTCCACCTTCATCAGTGATACTTTATTTTCTTCAATCATGTCTCTCACAAAGTGATATTGAACATCAATGTGCT
>SNQJ01S0178313.1:0-15626 GCA_010110895.2 Picea sitchensis | reverse complement strand
GTGGTTATAACCACCTTTATTATATTTCAGGGCTTCTTTAATATATTCTGGGGCCGACTTCTCTTTCTGCCTATTACAATTACATTATGACCAATCCACAAAAGGGGATTTGGTCCTTTTACAATAGTCGACACGATCAATCCACAATGGGGATTGATCCAATGAATAATATATCAAATAATAATAAGAATACACTGATACGTCGATATCATCTTGGAACACTGATCGACGTATCTATAAATCATCAAAAGTTTTCTTCATCAACAATATCGTCATTCTCAAAGGAATGAAATCATCATCTACATCAATATGGATTAGTATAAAACTAATACATCATCATCATAGCATGAGGCTGGCTCATCATCATAATACTGGACTAGATTTATGTTACAGCTGTAAGGCTGGAAGTACAATACTCATCTTTCTTTACGTCACAACAATCAAGCTAGAAGCAAGGTACTCATCTTGCTTTACGTCACAACAATCAAGCTAGAAGCAAGATACTTGTCTTGCTTTACGTCACAACAATCAAGCTGGAAGAAAGATACCAATCTCATCTCATCGTATTGCTTTATGTCACAACCATCAGGTTGGAAGCAAGATACTAGACTGGATTTACGTCACAGCTGTCAAGCCAGAAGCTCAGTACTAGTCACATCTCAGTCTTGTTTTTTGTCACAACCATCAGGTTGGAAGCAAGATACTAGACTTGCTTTACGTCACAGCTGTCAAGACGAAAGCTCAATACTAGTCACATCTCGTCTTCTTGCTTTACGTCACAACCATCAGGTTGGAAGCAAGATACTCGTCCTGCTTTACGTCACAACAATCAAGCTAGAAGCAGGATACTAGACTGACTTTACGTCGCAACTGTCAAGCCGGAAGCATAGTTCTAGTCTCATCACATCTTCTTGCTTAACGCCACAACCATCAGGTTGGAAGTAAGATACTTGACTGGCTTTACGCCACAACTGTCAAGCCATAAGCATAGTACTAGTCTCATCACATCTTCTTGCTTTACGTCACAACCATCAGGTTGGAAGCAAGAGATGTCTCATCACAACAACTGCTCCCCCTTTCGAGGAAAGTCCTTTCAGACTATTCCAAGCTTATCTCGAAAGTGCTCAAACTTTACATGAGATAGAGGCTTGGTCAACACATCAGCAACCTGCTCATCCGTGCTAACGTATTGGAGCTTTAAGGATCCTCTCTGCACCATGTCATGGATGAATATCTATGTGCTTCGACCTATCATGGAAGACATGATTCTTTGTCATCTTTATGCAGCTTTGGTTGTCATATAGGATCATGGTTGCTTCCATCTCTAGGTTAAATAGGCCAGTCAACAACTTTCGAAGCCATATAGCTTCGCAGCTGGAAAAACATGCAACAATGTATTCTACTTTTGCTGTGCTGAGAACGATGATGGATTGCTTCCTACTCTGCCATGAGATCATGGCTGATCCCAAACTAAAACAACATCCTGAAGTGATTTTCTGGTCAAAGACACTTCCTGCCGAATCTGAATCAGTGTACTCATTCAATGTGAAATCATGATCTCCATCATAACTGAGACCACAATATAATGTACCCTTAAGGTACCTCATCACATGTTTTGCAGCCACAAGGTGAACATGTCTGGGTTCTACCATAAACTGACTGAAGGTGTTCATGGAAAAACAAATGTCTGGTCTGGTGTTCATCAGGTACATCAACGATCCAATAATCTGTCTATGCAACGTGGCATCAATCAATTCTGACGAAGTGTCGACCAAAAACCTCAGCTTCATTTCCATGGGTGTATTCATGGACTTGCACTCTAACATGTCGAATCTCTTCATGATTTTGACTGCATGCTTCCCTTGGTTAAGGAAGATCCTCTCTAGACTCTGCCATACTTCAAGACCTAAGAAATAGTGCATTAGGCCAAGGTATTTCATCTCAAATTCTGAAATGAGTCCCTTCTTACATTCGGTGATGAGATTTTCTTCTCCAGTTAAGAATAAGTCATCCACATATAGCAATAGTATCATTGGCTCATCATTCATAACCTTGAAGTAGAGGCTAGAATCTGCTTTACTCTTAGTAAATCCCAAGTTCATTAGGAAACTGTCTATACGGCCATACCAAGCTCTAGGAGCTTGCTTCAATCTGTACAGAGCCTTCTTCAGTTTGCATACATGAGACTTCTTGTCTTCAACTTCAAATCCTTGAGGTTTCTCTATATACACTTCCTCTTCGATGACACCATTTAGGAAAGCTGTCTTTACGTCCATCTGGTGTAACTTTCACTTCATCTTAGCTGCAAGGGCTATGATGGTTCTGATTGAAGTGTATTTGGCTACAAGAGAGAATGCCTCTTCATAGTCAATGCCTTCTTTTTGAGAAAAGCTACAAGCTACAAATATTGCTTTATACTTCTCAATACTTCCATCAACAACATGTTTTATTTTGAGGACCCATCTAGTCGACACCACATCCTTGCTATTTGGTCTGGGAACTATTTCCCATACATCGTTCTTTATTATGGATTGGTATTCTTCTATCATGGAATCTGTCCATTCTTTCTTTTGAATGGATTTCTTTAAAGAAGGTAGGCTCCTTTTCTAGGAGATCACACATCAAAGCCATATAACTGGAGAATGGCTTAGGTCTCTTCACATGTCTCATGGTTCCTTCGGGAACACCATACTTCTCTCCATCTTGAATAAGCTCTCTAGCCCAAGCTGGCTTTCTTTTATGGAGGATCGTCATCTGAAGAGGTTATTGAAACTCTACTATGTCATGATCTTCTAGAATTTCCTCATCAGGGGAAGTTACGACTTCCCTCAGTGGTTCAACAACTCTAGGAACCTCCCTCACTGATTCTGCAACTCTGGGGATTACAGGTTCCTCTTCATATACCTCTTCAAGATGGCATTTTCTCGATTTCTTGAGTGTTGCATATTCATAAAAGGTCACATCCCTGCTGATCTCAATGTGGTAGTGACCTGGTATATAGATATGAAGGCCTTGGAGACCTCACAGTATCCCACAAATATTCCCTTCTTTCTTGAGGGTTCCAACTTGTTTCTTTTCTCTTTCAATATATGTATAAATATTGGGCAGCCAAATATTTTGAGATGGTTTACCTCTGGCTTCCTTCCGGTGAACATCTCTTCCAGAGTTTTGAACCCAAGTGCACTATGGGACAATCGGTTTTTCACATATATGACTGTCATTGCTGCTTCTGCCCATACGCACATGGGAATATCTTGATCGTGGATCATGGTCTTCACGACTTCCATTATCATTCTGTTCTTTCTTTCAACTACACCGTTTTGTTGAGGATTATAGGGAGTAGTGAGTTCCCTCTTGATCCCAACATCTTTGAAGAATTTCACAAACTCTTTTGAGGTGTATTCTCCTCCATTATCTGACCTAAGTATCTTGATCTTTCTTTCAGGAAGATTCTCTATCAAGGATTTGAATTCCTTGAACTTGCTAAACATCACTCATGGAGGATGATGGCATTGGGCCACACACATCTGAATGAATGAGTTCTAGGACTCCTTCTGCTTTGTTGTCTCTCTTCAGAAAAGGGTTCTTGATGTTATTCCCTTGTGCACATCCATTGCATTTGCCTTCATGGTCAACCTTGAGTTTTGGTAAACCTGTGACTTCTTTGCATATGTATGGTAGCATCTTGTAATTGATGTGAGCTAATCTTCTATGCCAAAGTTCACATGAGTTTTCAATGGCGTGGTTCATGGCAGCTTTTGAGTGACCCTTTAGCTTATGCAAGCCACCTTCTTCTTTTCCAATGATGATTGCTTCATTTATGGTCTCTCCTTTAGCACGTTGCCTTCTACAACCTTTACTATAGCTTCCTCAGGGTTATTTCCTATGACCTGGAGCAAGGTTAAAAAAACATGAAGCAAGACTAATATCCTTTTGATAATATAAAGTAATGGCACGAACAATCATCACATTAGCTCCTTTAGAGATATCACTTGTAATTTGTTTGAAGCAAAGATTAAAGGTAAGGAATACAATACGAAAATGAGTTCAACACTCTCATAGTGTTGTGATCAAACATTATTCCATGGCAACCTGGAACTAACACACGAGGTTTCTCCTAGAGGAGGTGTTAGTTGTATTAGGCAAAGTATTTACCTCTATATTCTCACATGCTATCATGTATAATACTTTACAAAGACTGTTATCTCAACTATAGTCATCAACTTGTCATGTGTACCTTTGAAGTTTATTAACTTGATTAATCAAACCTGGAGCCTTGCCCTCAACAATAAGTTCTTGCGTTTCTTCCGAGTCTCCTTCACTCAAGATGATGAGTGATTTCTTCAACCTATCTTCTGTACTAAGATAATACGCTATCTTGGCAGAGGGTTGGGTTAGAGGATAAGTTCTATGATCTCAACTTTTAATCCATCTAATACCTTGACTCAGAAAATGTTAGAATGATGCAACATTGATCAATATAAAAAATGGATGCATATCAGAATAATCAAACCTAGGTTGAATCATTCCTCTGAATGTGTTAGATCTTGAGATCCTTCTGGATCTATGGAAAGAGATCCCTTCTCCTGCAAATACTCTTTAAAGTTTAACCATTTAAACATATGTGAGTACATACCTCTGATAGCATTTGTAGGTAGTGGCACCATCTAGTAGCAGCGGTAATCATTACCAACTCTTAAGAACTTAAAGGGTAACTGCTACTGGTACTACGACTGCAACTGATACTGCAACTGCAATTGATACTGCAACTGGTTCTGGGACTGCAACTGCAACTGCAACTTAGGGTTTTATGAGGAAACCCTAATTTTTCAAACTTCAAATTTTGAAATTTTGATCCAGGGGATAGATGTGCTGAGCTGAGGCGAGTAAGATGGTGCAGTCAGATTTCTGAAAATCCAACTTTTACCCCCTCAAACTTGATCTGCGGATTTCTGGACTGGTGCTTCTGGTTTTTTGGTACTTTGGATACTCTGGTACTTTGTGAAACTAGGGTTTCAATTTTCGGGATATCTAGTCACTGAAAAGGTGCACTGAAGGTGCCAAATTGATCCTTGGGGGAGGGTGCACTTTTCTAGATGGTTTTAGGGCTGAAATACTTCACCAACAAAAAGCCCTAATTTGCATGTATGACAAAAGTGACGTTTTTCAGTTTTCTCTTGTGAAAGATGCTCTCTTCAGCTTGGCTCTTATACCATGTTAATGTTTAAGACATTATTATAGTTCTTTGCATTTCAATAGATAACAACAATATAAGACAAAATCACTGAGAAATACACAATCACAAGAGACATAACATTTATCCTGGGAAACCCTCTAAGCGAAGAAAACCCAACAAAACTTCCTTATTATAGATAGCCAATACAATGCCAAGAGATAACTCAAACAAATAAAGAAAGTCCTCTCCTAAATATGCACCTCNTCTCCAACTGCAGCTCTGAAACTTGTCTCTTAATGAACAAGTGAGTGTGTGTCTAAGTGACGCGCTAGCCTCCTTATTTATACAAGACTGACACATGTGGAGGTTTCTTTTCACTGGCAGGGCTGAATTCTTCTTCTAGGTGGTTATAACCACCTTTATTATATTTTGGGGCTTCTTTAATATATTCTTGGGCCGACTTCTCTTTCTGCCTATTACAATTACATTATGACCAATCTGCAAAAGGGGATTTGGTCCTTTTACAATAGTTGACATGATCAATCCACAATGGGGATTGATCCAATGAATAATATATCAAATAATAATAAGAATGAACTTTGCAGTTACATTATTTCAACACATAAGGGCCTGGCTAGGCCAACACGATAGATCTAAATGAAGTCACTCCAACAGGACCATGTCTGATGATTTAAATATCTAAAGTTCAAAATCCCAAATGATTTTCAACTACAGGGACTATTGCCGCCTTATACACACCTGGGAGACGTGGAATAAATATTCAATCCTCTCAGTGTGTCCTTGGGGGCAAGTGAGAGTTAAGATGTTGTCACCTAATCCTCAACTCTTCCGTCTAGGCTAACTCCTAGCGAAGCCAAGGGGGGTAGTTCCTAACAAATATAAAAATTCTTGAACTAAACTAAGTAAAAGAAATGAATCTAGGAGTTTATTCTTTCATTAACCAACATAGAGCAAAATATATGCATAGATCAACTATTCACCACGATATATATCAAACATACACTTGCATAAAAGGATACTTAAGACACAATTGTTAGATGCAAGTAAATTCAAATTTGCTTCCAAGTAAATGAGTGAAAAAGAATGTGAAGCATATGGCTTTTCAAAATGTGTAAATGAGAGTAAATGGCTGAAAAAGAATGTGAAGCATATGGCTTTTCAAAATGTGTAAATGAGACCAGTCCCTTAAAGGTATCATGGGAAATGTAGATCACATTTTATTAATAAAAATTAATGGTACATTAATGAAAGGTTGTGTGGCCTCTTTAGATGATACTTTGTTTGGAAACTTGCGGAGAACTTCTTTGAATATATACGATTTATATATATATATATATATATATATATATATATATATATATATATATATATATAGTATATATATATATATATATATATATATATATATATATATATATATATATATGTTAAACTCTTCTTTAAATAATCTCCTTTTACCTTTTCATATTGGAGTGGTTGACTTTATTTATTTTTCCACTACAATTTTATAATCCTTTTTTATACTCTCATAAAAAGCAATTTTTATAAACTCCCTTTTATACTTTGACTATTTTTAAAGCCGCTAGGGCTCAACAAAAGCGAACCTAAGTTTTGTGAAATACTTATTTAGAGGTTAATACACACATATATATTATATATGGTATAATACCATGTAACAATGGTTTTCCAAAACCATGGGATGGTAAATCTCCAAAGGTAAAATAAAATATTTACTTTTCCTCTTCTTTGAAACTTTTTCTCACTTTTTAAATGAAAATTAACTTAAATAATGCCAAATATAGAATATTTCCTTCAAAATTTTTGCGTGCACTTATACTTCTTCACGTACACCTTAAGATTTTTTTTTTTTTCTCCACTTATTTTTTTTTTGTGCAGAACGACTTTTTTACTTTCGTTGAAATGTGTAGAATATTCGATTTATAAATGACCAATGGCCAATATGAGGTCAAAGACCTGATTTTAGAGAAAATCTATTTGTGGCCAAAATTTGGATCGAGACGAAGCTCTGATACCACTCAGGCGAACAAAGTTCATCATGCACAAATAATCCAAAATATCTGGAATATAGTAATCAAATCCATACACACAAATATATATATATAAGAGTGAATAGTAATATGATTACAAATGAGAATGAGGGCTCATTTATATACCCATACATGTGTGTCCTTAACCAATAGTCATGTCCTTTCCTTATTAATAATAATTATTTATTAATTATCATGTTATTAATATCTATTTTATATGTATATTTATGTTCATAACATTGATATAACTATTTACTACATCAATGATGATAAAAAACACAATAAATTAGAATATTCAATCCACATAAAATAAAAGTTTAGAAGTTAGAACCATAAATTGCAGTTTTCTCAACGAGTCATTTGATGTCATCAAAACCAAAATGCATTACATAGATACTAAATCATTGATACATAGATGGGAATGCCAATGTCAAATACAAAAAAGGGTAGATACTAAAACCTAACTTTTCATTGTTGTTAGTCATCCTAGTACATGTCAATATCCCCACCACTATCACTTCTAGGACTGCTAAGTCAAACTCTCTTGTGTAATAGTTTTGTTAGGACTGTTAAGTCTCTTACTCGCATTTGTTTCCATAGTTGGTGTTTGTGCTAATTGAGCATAGTATAAATCTAAGTTCGATCTCATCCCTTTGCTTTCCTAATATTCTTAAAAATGTTTCCCTAACCATTATTCTCACTAGAACTATTGTTAGCACATACCTTTGAAGAGAGTTGATGATATGAGTTTTTGGATTCAAATTCCGACAGAGAAGGTATGCACATGATAGAGAATCAACATATTGGATATGGGAACAAGAACATATTTTGGAGATTTGGCTATAATAAAATATGAAGGAAACATATGGACATAGAATCAACATATTGGATATGGGAACATTAGCATATTTTTCCTTAGGATCCATTTGGTTGTAATTATCTTCTTCATTATTTAAAGAAAATTGCATGACAAGGACCTAGGCAATCTCTTGAGTTTGTACACATACTTGGATCTCCAACTTCCTACAAATTGTATCAATTTTTTTATACGTCTGTACAAAATACAACTAATAATTTTATTTTCTAACCTACTAACCAACAACAATGATTGCTTCCAAGGCCCTAGGGATTGCGGACACTTACCTGGAAGTGGTTCGAGATACTATTATTAAATTGAAGAACCACCTAAATTTGGAGAACCTACCTATGATTATTGGGATAGTTTTCACCAAGAAAAAATCCATACTTCAGTTGTTAATGCTAAAGAATAAGCCACTTTGTTTTGAGTTTGATACTAATGGATACAATTGATTTAAGCATATACCATATATTTAATTACTTAACTCTAGAGGATGAAATCGTTGTAGGATATTATAAAGTTTAGAAAGTTAGGATATCTCTTTTATTTGCTGGTCGTTTATGCAAGACAAAAAGAAAATCGTACCTTTGATGAACACACATCTAAGAGTATGGATGTGATTAGATATTCCTGTATTTGAAACTTTAATAGTACAATAATAACTAGATTCAACCTAATTCTTATGAGATTATGTTGTTAAACCAAGTCGCTCCACCAATATCATCATCAACCTGCATACTAAGTGATATTAAGTCATTGAAAATTTTATATAAATGCATATGCCTCTCATTTATTCGGGGAGTCACTATAGTCAGTGGAGACATGCTCAGAGGGATTGAAAAGAAGTTCACACTACAATATGAAATTTGGGGTCCAAGGTTTTATCCATCAAACAATACATGAAACAATCTATATGCCCATGCTCTATAAGCTAGTTAGGTATATTATTGTTATAATTTAGTAAGTGGCCAGTCAAATGAACATGATCATGGATTTTTTTTTACAGGAAGCCAACTTACTAGTTCAAACTAGATGAATTTCCAACCTTGGCTTGCCATTAAACATAGTATTAAATCTAGATCTATTTTCTCAACTCTAGGTTGCCACAAAATGAGTATTAAATCTATATCCACCTAATATGAAAGGAATACATGTTTAAAATGATGGCATACTATGACCGGGCATAAAAAAAACCAATAAATATATTTGTTAATGTATATCTTGATGTCAACATACACAATTACAAACTTATCCATGTTTGGTTTTGACTAATATTGTTTGTAGAGCCATGATACTTTTGATTTCACGTAGATGTTTAATATTTACAACTACTTGTACACAATAGAAAAACCATTGTAAAATATGGATGTTAAGCCAAATAGTGCGTCTTTGTATGAAAATCACTTGTGTCATCGAACTACTGGCAAGCTATACTGTATATTTTAGTGTTCTAGTAGCTTGAACTCATTCTCTCAGGCCTTTGGTGCTGCCATGGCATCAAGGTAAATTATTATTTGTTTTTATTTTTTGTCGTATTTCCATCCTAGTAGATATTGTTCTCACTTTTTTCAAGAAGAAACATAAATTCAGGACATGTTGTACACTTAATAGTTGTAAATGCAAAGTAGTAAGACTCTTTTACAAGACTTGGTAAAATTGGATACTGCATTTGTATCATGTTATTCACCCCCGATATAGTATTATGGTTTTTGAGTTCATTTCTTCTTGTTATGTTTCAATTTCCCTGTCCAAGAATGTAAATTCTAATAAAAACATGAAATCCTATGTATAGAATGTAAACAATTTTGTAAAAATAGGTCTTTGTTTATTTTTGTATGCTAGTTCAAATCTCAATATGAAACTACTATACTTATCTTCAATAGAGCTAATCTCTTATATATGAAAATGGGTTCAAATACAGACTTGAGATCAACATATTTTTGGGTCTATTACAACTTTCAAGGCCCTGAGGATTATGGCTGATGTGGGTTGGGCAAGATAGTGAGAACATGGTAGAGTTAAAAGATTTACATATTCTTATTAAGTTAGTTGGATAAAGGGGTATTTGAAATATTTAGATATATGGGGATTAAAATCTAGTGGTTCCTTGGTGACTAACGTATTTCTTGATTTAGGTAAAGAAGATCCATTACCGGCATCCATTACCACCATGATCCATTACCACCGTGGTGACTAACTTATTTCATGATTTAGGCAATCCAACAATGAAATCCATAGAAATATATGTCCAAATAGTAGGTGGAAGCGAAAGTGGTTGAAGTCTGCCAGGAGTTTTGACAATGTTTCCCTGATTGTGTTGATAGGTATCACATTTGGCCACAAAGGTGTGGATGTCTTGTTTCATACCTTCCCAAAAAAATGAACGTTTGACCCATTCACAAGTTTGGTAAAATTTGACACAAGTTTGGTAAAATCTGAATGGCTAGTTGTAGGTGAACCATGAAACTCAGAGGGCACTGTATATTTAAGGGTTGACTATTTTCTTAAATACATGTGACCTTTATAATGAATCTCTTCATTGTACCAAGAGTGCCTTGGAGAAGCTTGAGGATATTGTTGCATTTTTTGGATTAGGCTGGAAATTCTTGGGTCTTTCCACCATTCCTGAAGACCAACCTAAATCTAGTCTGTGACAATGAATGAGAGAGAAAAGAGGGACCCTTCTTCATATTTCCTGGAATTGATATCAACCCCCACATTTCCTTTTCCTTTCTTGTAGATGATCTCATAATCATATAAAAATAGCTTGGTCACCCATTTTTGTTGCTTCGGGGAGAAAATTTGTTGTTCCAAGAAATACTTGAGGCTTTGATGATTCATTTTAATTTGGAAGTGCTGCCCCAATAGATAAGGACATTAGAGATCCAATGCATGCAAAATAGCCAACATTTATTTTTCATAGGTTGATTGGCCCAAATGTCTCTCCGACAACAGTTTATAGGTGAAAGACAAAGGTTAGCCATATTACATGAGGACTACCTTGATTCCTCTCCCTAGCACATCACATTGTAGAACACTAGTCTTGGTGAAGTTAGGTAGTGTCAGAACAAGAGTAGTGCACATAGATTTTTTCAAGTCTTGGAAGGATTGGTTAGCTACTGGAGTCCAACTAAAAGCATTCTTTTTAAGGAGAGCTATGAGGGGACCCACAATTTTTCCATAATTCTTAACAAACTTGTGATAGTATCATGTTAAACCTAGAAAACTACACAAACTTTTAAGAGTTTTTAGGCGAGGCCATTTCCGCATAACTTCAATTTTCTTAGGATCCATCCTTACACCATCCTTTCCAACAATATGACCCGAGTACTCAACTTCAGAGGCACCAAAAGCACATTTAGACAGTTTGAGAATGAGTTTGTGCTTGGAGAGGAGATGGAGAACTTGATCTACATGGGTGAGATGGGGTTGCCAAGTTTTACTATATATGAGAATATCATCAAAGAAAACCAACACAAAGTGACAGAGGAAAGAATGAAAGACATGATTCATGAGGCTTTGAAAAGTGGAGGGGGAATTACAGATACCAAAGGGCATGACCAAGAACTCATAGTGACCCTCATGAGTGTGAAATGCAGTCTTGGGAATTTCTTCCTCTTTCATACATATCTTGTGGTAGCCAGAATGTAGTTCAAGTTTAGTAAAGTATTGAGCCCCGCTTAGTTAATCTAGAAGGTCATCCATGACAAGAATGATAAATTTTTCCTTGATGTCAAGTTGTTTGAGGGCATGGAAAAAAAGACACATGTTCCAAGTGCCTTGTTTCTTAAGGAGCATGACTACAAGAGAAGAATAGGGGATGGTACCGAGATGGATAACACCCACTTCTAGCAACTATTGGAAATTTTTATCAATTTCATTTTTCTAAGCAAAGGGATGACGATAAGGGAGAACATTGGGATTAAAGGAATGGAATAGTCATGGTCTCTGTTGGAGGGAGGAAGGCCCCAGGTAGCTTGGAAAACAATGTGGTGTTGGGAAAGGATATATTGGAGGCGAGGGTGCAGAGAGGGTGTATTAACTACTTGAATGGAATGGAGTAGGAAAATGATGCTAGAATGATGTTTTTTGAGTAATTTTTCCATGCGATGGGAACTGATTGATATCTGGAGAGCCTACTGTAATTCCTTGGAATTTATAATGCAGTTCCTCATGTTGGAATTGCATGGTTAAATTGTTAAAATCCATGGTGATGGGGATGAGAGTGTGTATCCATTCAAAACCATTCACATTGTCACAACCACCCATGTCAATAGAAAACATGTGAGATTTTAAGTGATACCGACCAATTTGTAGGTGCGCATTTTCACAATTCTCCCCACATTTCATGGAACCACCATTGACAATCATAATTCTAAAATTGTTGACTACATGGATAAAAATTGATTTCTTGGACAATGCAATGATGAATGAAATTATGAGTTCTTCCACTATCAACTAGGATGATGACTTTACTTTGCTTAGTGAAACTAATTAACTTGAGGGTTTTGGGAGAAAAAACTATAGTGAGAGCATTCAACGGAATTAGTGGTTCAAATTCGGGAGGATTAGAGAGTGGCATAAGATCATTTTCTTGGGGTAGCACTTCCTCATGTGAAACATCAACATTTTCATTAGAAACATCCTTTGAAATGGCCATAAAATGTTTATGTTCTTTACACTTGTGCCCTGGAAAGTATTTATCATCAAAATTACATAAAATACCATGGGGTTGGGGTTCAACCATTTCTTCCCATGTTAATTTATCAATCTTGAGCAGAGTGGACTAAGGGGAAGGATTGGGGGGTCTAGGGTGACGAATAAAATAGGGTTTTCTACTATGGGAAAAGATGATCTATTGTGCCTCCTTAGCACACTTAGTTTCTTCCAACCAAGTATAGGGGCTAGCCATGATGACTTGGGCTCGGATTTCATCCTTGAGGCCACTAACAAATCTTTCCTTAAAGAAGGAATTTGCCATTCCCTCCATTCTAAAATCCAAGTGCTCAAATTCAATGATAAAATATTCCATTGTTCCATTTCAACTTGGTCAAATGACCTAGATTGTGGGTGTCTGTGCCAAAGTCTTTATACATATCAACAAAAAACTTTTTCCAAGAAACATACCCTTGGTGTGAATTTATACACCATTTCCACCATTGCATCATTTCAGATCCAAATAGAGAACATCGTAACGAATGTTGGTCAACTCGTCAATAATTCCATGTAGGGAAAAACAATGTTCCATTTGAGTGAGCCAAACTGTTGGATCCAAGCCATCAAATTTGTTCACCTCAAGTCTAGGAAGACAAGGTTCATGATGTAGGGAGTTGGAATGAGAGTGAAAAGGATGGGAGGAGTCAACACCTTCAATGTGGAGGGGTGGGTTAGAGGAGGAAGGACCCTTGGATCAATTCATGAATTGTTTGAGAGTGGAGTGGAGTTCATCGATTTGGCTATTGAGTTATTCCTGGAGGTAGTCCACTTTGGCAGATCAACAACAAAATGTTAGAATTTAGTTTCTAATTGGTTTCTTGTTGTTGAGTGGGATCCATTTGGGGATGAGGGGTGGGTCCATGGAAAAAAAAGAAGATAAGTGATATATACCATTGTGATCAAGGAAACTAGAGGCAACCATTGGAGTAAATGGGAAACAAGGGTGTTGGGAAGGGGATGGGTCCACAAGAAAAAAATGATTAAAAATGATAGGTATCACAACGATCAGAGTGAAAAGGGGAATCCGAAGGGTTAGGTCTCAAATAAGAGTGCGGGAAGGACCCACACTTTTTTTTTACTCCTGCAGAGTTATACTTTGACCTAAATAATACTACAATGTCGAAATGACCAAAGTCTTAACAGGAAAAATGTGTAGTAATTTATCAACCAGAATGTAGGAGGTAAGGTTGCAAAGACAAAATAACCTTTCTATTCCTTGTCTAGTATGTTCCCCCCAGTTAGGGTTTTCGAGGTGCCTATGAAAAAGGGTTTTTCGTGTGTTATATGTCTCTGATATACATCTAGGGTTGAACAATAATACTCGACCAAATATCTTAGGGAACTAACTAAGGAGGCTCGAATGTACCCTTAGCCATTATACTTGATTACTCAAGTACTAGAGAGTATTTTCCTGAGTGTTGTTCTCAGTGGATCTACATAAGCCAGGGATTCAATTGGTTGATCTAGGGATGGTTTCAGGATATGTAGGGGGCTCCCGATATACCCAGTTGTATGTGTGCGTGATTGTAGTCTATAGATTATGTCTGATGTAGTACTACTTGAATGGTACCAATAGGGTTTATAGAGGTTCCAATAGGGAGAGAAATAGTTTCAAGTATCCCCATGAAACCTTCTATATTTCTTGCATGTAGTCTTCCCAACTGCAATTTTACCTGCTGAATGATAGATATTTGTTCTTTAAATATGTCAACAATACACGTCTCTAATATGAAAAAAATTAGCCCACAATTCCTTCTCAGGAAAGTGCTCTGATACCACTTGTTAGGTACCATATCTATTATACTAAGAATACAATAGAAATACTGCAAAAAATACCAACTAAACAACAAAATGTGGAGAACCACAACAAAAAAAATGTTAGATTTGTTGATAGAAATAAATGTTCGCTTACCTCTTTGAGGGGGAAACCCCCATCAGAGAAGCGCTCTATTACAATAATTCTCAATACAAAGATTTATCATTCCTTCTACTCCTATTTATATTAAATCTATCTTAAAAAGAACAATCTAGAGGAAGATCTTTCTAGAAGCGAAAGATTTTATTAAATATTCTTACATTAGACCTGTTCACATTATTAACTAGGCCTTATTTACTAATATTGACCTTTATTACATGGAAAATATATTATTCTACCTATGTGAGGGGTTAGGGAGGTTAGGTCCCTAACACAATGGCACTGCATCACATAATTCTTTGTCTTCATAAGGAACAATTATGAAGTCAACAAGACAAGGTTGATTTACAAGAACACTAATCAAGGTTCTCCTCAACATAATATTCTCTTCCATCTCTGCTTCAACGTCTTCTGTCAAGGAATCTTATTCTTCTCCTTATTGGGCCACCATCACCATTTTGGGGTTTCTAGGGTAGTTTATAGCCCTACAAGGTTCACTACATATAAAGCACCCCAAAGGTTTCCAACTTCCATAAAATGGCCATCCTCATCCTCTACCTCTAAAGCCTCCCTTTCCTTGGAAGTTAGTATTAACATTACCCTCTATTTCTTCTTTATTGGTAAGTTTAGAGGAACTTCCTCTTCCTTTACTCAAATCACTTCCACCCCATTTGATTGTTGCTTTACCCCACCTATTAATTGTTTCCTCTACTTGCAAGGCCAATTGAGATGCTTCAACCATAATGCTCACTTTGAGTAGGGTTAGCTCATCTTGGACTTGAAATCTAATACCATCAATGTATCTTGTTGTTGCATTCTCATCATCTTCTTGCAAACTAGTGTTGATTTGTAGTGACAAATTTATTTAGTGTAAGTTGGTATGGATAACTC
>SNQJ01S0178312.1:24810-38059 GCA_010110895.2 Picea sitchensis | reverse complement strand
AGTGGTAAAGAGAGAAATGGGGGAAAGTGGGGGATAGAGAGGGAGCGGGATAAAAAGTGAGGGAGAGAAAGGGGTATATGTAATCATTTATGTCTCCAATGAAAGAGAAAACCAAAAGATTTAAGTTTCACATTTACCAATGCAATCATTTATGTCTCCAATGCAACGATTAGTTACTTTAGTTATGGGTTAATGGGGTCTTAGAGAAAGAGCTAGGGATATTATATCCTTAGGGGTATAAATCCTGTTATTCCCCAAGGAAAGTAACCTAGCTAGGGTTTGAAATTAAGGGGTGTATATCCTTATACTTCCTTAACCAAAACCTTTGAAAATAATTTTAAAGCTTAACAATTATGGTGGAAACTAAAACAAATGTGTATGTGCTTATACTCCCTATCTAGCCTTATCTAAAACAACCTTAACGTGAATTACCAATTATAATAACAAAGTAAAGAATCATACCAATCCAAGAAAATCCTTTAACATGCTAATGTAAACCACCACAATAAGATATAAGTGACCTCCAAGAAATAGTGCATCATCATCATCATAACTATAACCAAATAAACCATTCCATAGCACAAGAGACAAGAAGAAATCCAAAGGTAGTGGAAATTTCATTCCTCTATTTCTCACAATGGGAGAGTTATGTTATAATGGGATCTTATGATCTCTTATTTATAAAAAATGTCACTAAGATAGTTTTTCCACATACATTAGGTTAAAACACAAGAATGGGGGTCAAAAACCTTTATCTTTTCCCTTTTTACAAAGTAATATTAAACAATTCACTTTAATTTCACTTTAGCACAAAGAAAACCCTAAAATTAACGTGGTGTATCCCTTATAAGGTACGTTTTGCCTCTTTGAGCAAGTCGTTGTAGTTGCAGTGTCATGGTTAGGCATTGAGAGGCCACTTTTAAACAATCCACATCCTCTTATTCATGATCATATCCTTATTTCTCCAATACGTCCACTCGTCCATGTCTCACCAACAAACCCTATCCCCCAATGATGATGTTGAGCCTAAAAAGGTGACATTTTACCTCTCCTAGAAAAATATTTTGGCATGTGAGGGTTGGGATAGGTCTTCCATATGATCTTATAGGACTCCAAAAAAAATTCTATGATCCGACATGTGGACCCGTGGAATCCAACCTTGTCCACCAACTAGGTCCTGCAAAGACAAGTAAGAATGACCTCCAAGGATCCCAATTCATAGCATCGCGATAAGTAAAACAAATCTATGAATGATCCACCTAATCATGTGCATCAAATATTACCATGTCAAATAATTAAGTGCTCAAATACATTATGTGACTTGCCAGGCTAGGATATGGGAGGGTTTACAAGGGGTTCTATTGGGTAGATCTTGCCATAAGCCAAGGAGTGTTTCCAAGATATCCCTCTATAATCCATGTAAAGTGGGTTAAGTGGTTAAGGGTCAAGACTCAATGGGAATGGGGTTCATGACATACAAGGGGTTGTAGTGTCTCATTCATGGGTCCCTTTGTAGAGGGTGTGTGGCACCTTCGTTTACAATGCAATTTTTTCAAGCCCATCATTTTTACATTATTTGTTTCTTTCATATTTTAAGGACAAGTTGAAGGCCACTCTCCTGGCGTGGTGTCCAAATAATGACAATGCCACTCACAAACACCTAGTGGAAATGAGAAGGTTTTCTCGTGATGATACCCCATTTCTCTCATCCATGCAACTAAGAGACATTACCCTAGATTGGTGACCAGATGATGGTAATGTCATACCACTAGATATCTATGAACATGATATGTTGACTCATTATGAGACCTCCTATCCTCCGAATATCCCTTTAAGAATTCTTAATCATTATTCTTCTGGGTTCCTTTTTTCTTACAGATGAGCATTTCATTGCTTTCTAGACGGGATCCTAGGAAAAGCATCTAGAAGGTTTATATATAGGATTTTAAATTTTACCCAACATCAATCCCTCTCGGCCTTTAGTCCCTTTTTCCATAGAATGAGGGACAACTCCTTCTTGGGTCAATACACCCTAAAAATCCCAAGAGATAAGGAAATGGGGGGAAATAGTGATGGAAAGTGGTAAGTATGGTCGGGAACGATACGATGGCTCTTCAAGGGAGTTCCTTGTAGTAAACCCATCGCCAAGGAATACCATTTACTAGGGCACAATGTCAAACACCAAGGTGAAATAGGGAAAAAGTCATAATGTCCAAGCATATATCATGAAATCTAAAGCAGTCTAAGATACAACATACTCAAATTCCTCAAATATTCAAATGATGCTTACCACAATACATGACATGTACCTCATGGATCAAGGCCCATTGCCTCTCAGAAGCTGACTGATTTGGTGGATTCCATCTGAAATTATATGACCTCTGTGGTGGTGAGAAGGATCTCCATCTGTGAAAAAGGATACTACTAGTCATGTAGTCTCTCAGCACTCCATATATACAACCTAAGGTCCTCGAGACATAATCTCCTCAGTTATCCACAAAATGAGTATAACATCAGGCTCCTACTTGGAGAGATGTGCTCGTCATAGAGTGCATGAGAACCACAACATATATTGGTAGACCTAATCCTGCCAAAAATCAGAAAAGGGATCAGAGCATCTAGGGTGGTGCTATCACCCATTTTTCCATATATAAATCCAAAATGAAAACTAATCTAGAAAAGAAAATTTTTGACATTTTCTCAAAATTTTCAAAATTAAGCATGACATGAATATGAAAGTAGAGAAAAATGAAATATGAGATGCATATAAAATAATATGAACAATTAAGATGCAAATGCAAGGGAAAGAAAGATGACCTCCTAACTACCTGGAGCATGGGCCCTAAAGAAGTCATGTGCCACCCTAGAAATAATGTTTGAGGAGAGATTCATTTATTAGTAGTGGCATCCTCCTTCCTTCTATCATGGATAAATAGAAACAATCTGGACCAGAAACTTCATCTATTTTGTAGGGGCCTAGCCAAATACTAACGAAATTTTGATGCATCCCCAGTTTCTCTCTTCTTTTGTCCCACAGTAAGACTTTATCTCCTTCCTTGAAATATCTTTGTCTTACCTTCTATTCAAAATTTCCTTTCACTTTCTCTTGACTCCTTTCCATTTGATAGAATTTCATTCTTCGACTTTCATCCAATTCCATCAACTAATTGATTCGCCCCTGCAATTCTTCTTTATCTGTACTGAATTTTTGGGCTATTTGTAATTATGGAATTTGGAGATTTATAGTA
The DNA here is from genome assembly GCA_010110895.2 of Picea sitchensis. Lineage (NCBI taxonomy): Eukaryota > Viridiplantae > Streptophyta > Pinopsida > Pinales > Pinaceae > Picea > Picea sitchensis. The sequence goes on along the minus strand of SNQJ01S0178312.1, from coordinate 34,811 downwards.
AAGAGAGATTCTAACCCATACACCAACTCAAAAGGAGTTGTTCTAGTGGAATTTTTGGTAGTCGTGTAGTCGGCCCACAGGGAATACTTAATTTTGTTGTCCCATCTCCTCTTGTTTTCACCAACAATCTTTCTCACAATGTTAATAATGTTTTTGTTGTTGTATTTTTCCAACCCATTCCCTTGAGGATAATAATTTGAATAATGTGATCAAACAATCCCATATTTGAAGAAAAACTCATTGAGCACCATTGAGATAAAGGATTTGGTGGTGGTGGTGGTTATCTTAGTAGGGACACCAAATATAGTAATAATATTTTCCTCAAGGAATTTCATCACAACTTCTTCCATTTCTTTCTTTGTTGGTATATATTCTACCGATTTGGTGAAGTAATCAGTCGTGGTCAAAATCCATTGGTATATGTTACTAGAGTTGTATTTGAATTCACCAATGAAATTTATTCCCCATTGTTGAAAGGGTGCTACCACAATGACTAGCTTAAGGGGAAGAGAAGGAAAGAATTTCTTCCTGATGAAAAATTGACACGATTGACAAGATATAACATATCGATGTATGTCAGAGAAAATACTAGGAAAATAGTATCTTACTCTCAAAATCATATGCAAAGTTGTGTGTGCTACAAAATGGCCTCCACAATGTCCTGCATGAAGGTCTTCATTAACCTACCAACTTCTTCTTTATCAACACATCTAAAGATCACCCCATATGGGTTCCTCCACCCGAGACCATTCTATGTTAGGAAATACTTTATATATTTGAGTCTAAAGGATCTTCTTTTATTTTCCACTAAATGATCAGGGCATATGAGGTTTTTCAAGTAATAAATGATATTTGAATACCATTCATTATTTTCAATCTCACTTATGAAAATGTTGAATTGTTCCTTCTCTCCTACCTCAATGGATTCTTGATTGATTTATCTCATCATTTTTGCTAGCCCTTGTCCTTTAATTATCTTGGTTGGTTTGATCTCCAAATCATATTCCTATATTTGTGACACCCACTTTCCTCTTAATCCAAGGAAATCCTGTTGTGAAAAATATTCCTTCACAGCAAGGTAGGGGACGAAGGATTTGATCTTGTTGTACCCCACATAAGTTTGAAAGTGTTTGAGAGATTGACTAGAGCGTAATCTCATTTTTACGTAATGGTGTAATTAAATTATGAGTCTCTGATATTTTTTCTCATGAAAGCGATCGATTGTTTGTCCCCTTGATCATTCTTTTGTAACAATACCCCTACAATGGTATCCTTTGAAGAAAGATAAAAACATTATGAAGTCTTTGGAAAAATTTGGGATAACCAGGACTCATGCAACAGTTATTTCCTATTTGATACATTGAAAATATAACTTACCTTCAATTTCCCATTCAAAATGGGCATCCTTTTTTAGTAGCTTGTTAATGGGTTTAACAATTTTGGCAAAGTTTGGAAAGAATCTCTAGATAAAATTAATATGACCAAAGAAGGATTGCAGGGATTTATTATACTTACAGAGATGGATTTTATTAATGGCTTCAACCTTGGCATGGTCTATTGTGATTCCATATTTATAAATGATATGGCCCAATAACTTACCCTTGTCAACACCAAAAATTGATTTCGTAGGGTTGAGAGACATTCCATACTCCTGCATCTTTGGAAGATAGTTCATAAATGTTGGCTATGTTGTTCCATATTTTTAGAGATGGTGGTCAGATCGTCTTAATATATCTTTATAAATTTCCTGATTAAATCTTTAAAAGCATATTCCAAGGTGTGTTGAAAAGTATTCCCTATGTTGGTGAGTCCAAAAGGCATTCTTAAATACTTGTAGTTTCCCTAAGGGGTGGTCAAACCAGTTTTTAGTTGATCATCCTTATTTACCAAAAATTTATTATATCCTGAAAAACCTTCAAGCATAGACATCATATATGTACTTGTGGCCCTTTGCAAAAGGTATTCCATGTTCGATAGAGGATAATTGTCTTTAAGAGAAGCCTGGTTTAAATTTATGAAGTATACACATATTTTGATTTCACCAATATTCTTCCTTACAATAACACAATTAGATACCCATGATGAATATATGATAGGTTCAATTATTCTTTCCTCAACCATATTTTGTAACGTCTTTTGTACTTGTGGGGCAACTTTTGGGTTCATCTGCCTAAGTTTCTTTCTGAAGGGATTTGTACCATCAATCAGGGGAATAAGGTGTTGTATAACATCTTCTTGGAAATCCTTTAGATCTTTGTAAGACCAAGAGAAGACATATTTGAACTCTCTTGTAAGAGAAATTAGATTTTCCCTTTCATCAAATATTGTTCCTTTACCAAATCTAATTGTTTTTTGGGATTCATCGGTTCCAATGTTGAATTCAAAAATCTCGTCATTGATTTTGTTTGAAGGTTTCCATTTATACATATCATTTTGATAAAAAATATTCTCTAAAGAAAAAATACCTTTGGGTAGGGGTCAGTCAACTACATCGATGATCTCAATATTTTCTCTCTCATCCAATAGGTTTATTCAAGATTCAGAGAACTCTCCCTCATTTTGGAGAAAGCGAAGAAGTTGTTTGTCATCGTCAAAAGCTTGCCAATGTTATAAATTGTCAAGTAACAAGTGTCTGAAGTTTACTTCTACCTTGTAAAAGATGATTTCGTTGAAAATTTTCAAGGTCGAAATGGAAACAACAAGGTTGTCTTCCAAGTGATTATCTTCCCTAAGGATGGCCTCATTGGAAAAGTTGTCAAAATTATTTATGGCATCCCATACAACATCCCTGTATTGTTTCAACCTCAGGTTTTTAGCAGCGAACTTCTTGTTGACTTGTGAAACAAGTAGGTTGGAATCCCCTTTTACATGTAGGGTCTTGATGTTCATATCGATGGCTAGGTTAATACTTAGGAAAAGGTATTTATACTTGGAAATGTTGTTTGTGAAACTGAACTAGAGTCTGTATGATAAAAGGGTAGTCTCATTATCCGGTTATCTTAAGACTATCTATGCACCTGAGCATGTGCTTGAGTGTGCACCATCAAAATTCAGACCCCAATATCCTTCCCTTTTTTCTTCATCAATGAAAAGGGAGTTTACCAAAATACCAGTGTTGTCTATTCCTTCTTCTAGAACTTGATGGTTTATGTTGACATGACCCACAATAATTTCACCTTTGGTCCTATCTGGGGAAGAAAATTTATCTTCACATTTGATGACTTAAAATTTCCTTTCTTTGAGAGTTTCTGCAAAAACTTGTCGAACGTATCACAAGCAATTTTCTTTAGCTTTCTTTGCTTCTTATCTCTTTTCGAAGTCCAAGATATCACTCGGTGGGAAAGGTGTTTTTCCTAATGTTATCTCCCTTTATTCTCTAAAATATTGATCATGATACAAGCTACCCTTTCAACTTCTTTTTATTGTTCATCTTGCAGGTAAGTTCTGACATCTGAGGGAAATTTTGGTGAGACAAAGTCATCAATATGATTAATCCAAAGAGTTTGTTTATGACATTCTTCTTCTTGCAAGAGAGAGGAGGCTAAGTTTTCTTCTATTTCTCATGCTCTCTCTTGAGCCTTGAACAAAGTTGTATGGCGTCTCCCAATCAAAACCACATATGGGTCTTTCATGGTTGATATATAAGACCTGCGAATGGTATCTTTGGAAGTTTTTAACTCTTGATGGAAACATCTTACGAGGGTTTAAACCTATCATTGAAATCCTTTATATTCTCCCTTGAATCTCTCTTGCAATTGTGGAGTTGACAATACAAAGATTGGTAATCTCTCCTTTTTCCAAAATTTTTGGTGAAAAGCTCTTGAAAGAGGTTCCAATTTGTGATTGTTCCTAGAGAAATACTATCAAAACAATCCATTTCCCTTCTAACAAAAGTGTAAGAAAATATATTCATTAGGACATCCTCATGTTAGTCATAAGACTCTAAATTGCGTAGGAAAAAGTATAAGTGATCTTCCGGTGTAGTGGGATCTTCTCTTGAAATGTTGGATATTTTCTCCCTGAAGTCCTTTGGGAGTTTATGAAGACATCCATGTATATTTGTTATGTCCAAAGGTTTGCGTGCATCTTTATCCTGCAGGTTCCATGTAAAATTTAGAGAAGTGGGTATGGGTGAGTGCGGAGGTGTGGAGGTAGTAGGTGAGGATGAAATGTTAGGAGAAGTAGATGAGCATCCATGAGGAATGAGAGAATTTTGGGGCTTAGACTTTATGGGTAAGGTTTTATGACCCTTGAGAGGTTATTTCTTTGGGGTCTGGTAATTCCCCTTTCGAGTATATCCCATGGTGGAGTCACCAAGTTATGTTTAGTGAAATATCACCAAGAAATATGGAAATGGAATGTCCCTTGGGTGAATTCACCAGGAAAGCTAGGGAAAAGGCCTTGGGATAGCTTTCCAAAGTGTCGTTAGAGTTAGGAAGAGGATTCAAAATCCTCCCCAACAATAGCTCCAAAATGTTATCGCACAAGTTGTAGGTTGGGAAATTACTGAACTAACCACCAAGTTGTGACAACTTAAGGAAATTATACCCAATGTCACCTCGATATAGGTCCCATGCTTCAAGGGTGACTAGGTCACTCTAGGGAGGCGATCCCAGTGACCCTAGGTGAAATGGAGGGGGAAAATGAAAATGGAAAGAGTGAATCCCCTAAAGTTCAATATTATATATGGAAATGGAAGGTTGCTAATGATTCTTAGGTTTTCTTTAGTTTGCCAAAGCCTTGGATGAGTTGCCGAGTAATTTGTACCTACCTGAGACACAATGAAAACCACTATGCAGTATAATATGTTAGTTGGATCATAAATCTAGGCTTGCTATACCTGATTTGCAGCAACAGATAAAAATATATATCAGTGAAGAAACAAGTATTAGAGTTTCTAACAAGTTGCTAAAATTCCAATGAAATATGCTTGAAACAAAGTAGATAAACACTAGAGAATTTCATGATCTATAGTATGAGACTTTAGCAATGAGTTATGGTTGTCATAAAATATGTATGCATAAGTATTTTGAAGACTTATGGGTATATAAAAATTGTTGTGACATAAGTAAATATAGCCACCAAAATCCAAAAAGAATCCACCCAAAAATTGTATTAAAACAAGTAGAATAAATTGGAAAATTCTTAGCAACTTTTGACGGTGAAAAAAAACGTTATTAGTGACTTTATGTTAGGGTTTTCCGAAGTAAATATACCATACTTATGGATGTATAAAACCAAGAATTATTTTATAAAATTACTTTGGTGCTTCTAGCTCTACTTTTGGCTCTCCCTCTGGCTCTTCTTGTTCTGGTTAAGATGTTGGCTTTGGTACTAGCCTTTTCATTGCTAGTCTTCTGAAGAAGAAGGAATATTAGATTCAGGTTAAAATTTCCCTGGTGGATACTGGTCCAAAGATATTGAGTCGGAAACTTAATTCCCTAAAAAAACTTCGTGGATTATGGGAATGAGAGGAATGTAAAAGAGGTATCCAATTAAATAAGCTCCTTGTTATCTCAATGGGTGTCCCTAGGTTAGTATAAGGTTAGGGCATATTTTTAGGCCTAGTATAGGGTTAGTTTAGGATCTATTTAGGGTTATTAGGATAGGTTTAGAGAAGCCCTAATGGATGTATATTAGGTTCACCACAGAAAAAATAAATGGTGGTTAATAGGGGAAGCCTCAATGAGGCAAGGTAGCTCAAGGCTAGGGGAACAAACCTCAAGTGAGAGAAAACCAAAAGCTTGAAATTTCACATTTAACAATGCAATCATTTATATCTCCAATGTAACGATTAGTGCCTTTATTTATGGGTTAATGGGTTCTTAGAGAAATATCTATGGATACTACATCCTTGGTTGTATAAATCCTCTTATTCCCCAAGGAAATTTTGAAAATAAGGGGTGTATATCCTTATACTTAACCAAAACCTTTTCAAACAATTTTAAAGTTTAACAATTATGGTGGAAACTAGGATAGAAATGTATGTTCTTATACTTCCTATCTATCCTTAGCCAAAACAACCTTAACTTGAATCACTAGTGATAATAACAAAGTAAATAACCATACAAATCCAAGAAAATCCTTTAACATGCCAATGTAAACCAACACAATAAGCTAGAAGTGCCCTCCAAGTGATAGTGCATCATCATAATCATCATCACCATAATCAAAGAAACCATTCCATAGCAAAAAAGACAAGAACAACTCAAAAGGTAGCAAAAATTTCAATCCTCTACTTCTCACAATAAGAGAGTTATGTTATAATGAGATCTTATGATCTCTTATTTATACAAAATGTCACTAATATATTTTTTCCACGCAAATTAGGTTAAAACACAACACTAGGGTTCAAAAACCCTAATATTTCACCTTTTTACAAATTAATATTAAAAAATTTACTTTCATTTCACTTTTGCACAAAGAAAACCCTAAAATCAAGGTGGCGTCTCCCTTATAGGGGACATTTTTCCTCTTTGACCAAGTCATTGGATTTGTAGTAGCATGGTTAGGCCTCCAAAGGCCACTTTTCATCAATCCACATCCTCTTATTCATGATCAAAGCCTTATTTCACCAAGACATTCACTCGTCCATGTCTCACTGCCAAACCCTAGCCCCTAAGGATGACGTTAAACCTAAAAAGGTGACATTTTTCCTCTCTTAGGAAAATTGTTTGGCATGTGAGGGTTGGGATAGGTCTTCCACATAATATTCTAGGTATCCAAAACTTTTTCTCTATGATCCAGCATGTGGACCCATGGCATCCAACCTGTGGGATTGCATCCCCAAGGAATCCCAAGCTAGGCTTGCTCTTCCAAAAATGTCCACCAACTAGGTACTGCAAAGACAAGTAAGCACTCCCTCTAGGGATATCAATTAATAGAATCATGGTAATTAAATAAAATCAATAAATTATCCACCTAATTATTTGCATCAAATATTCCCCTATCAAACAATTAAGTTCTCAAAGACATTATGTGACTTGCCAAGCTTGCATCTGGGAGGGTTGACAAGGTGACCTATTGGGTAGATATTTCCCTAGTTCAAGGAGTGTTTACAAGATATCCCTCTCTAATCCATGTAAAGTGGGTGAATTGGTTGAGGGTCAAGACTCAATGGGAATGGGGTTCATGGAATTCAAGGGGTTGTAGTGTCTCATTCATGGGTGCCTTTGTATAGGGTGTGTGGAACCTTTGTCTGCAATGAAATTTTTCCAGTCTTTTTTTCTTTCATATTTTATGGACAAGTTGAAGGCCACTGTCTTGGTGTGGTGTCCATATAATGACAGTGTCACCCTACCATGAGAAGGTTGGCTCGTGATGAGACCCCCTTTCTCTCAACCATGCAACTGAGAGCCATTACCCTGGCTTGGTGACCGGATGATGGTAATGTCATACCACTAGAAATATATGAATGTGATAGGTTGTCCTGTGATGAGAGCTCTTATCCTCCAACTAACCCTTTAAGCATTCTTAGTCATTATTCTTATGGGTCCCCTTTTTATTACAGATAAGCATTTCATTTATTTCTAGGGGGGATCCCAAGGCAAATCATATGTAAGTTTTATATATAGTATTTTAAATTTTACCCAACATCAATCCCTCTGGGCCTTCAAACCCTTTTTACCATAGAATGAGGTGCAACCCATTCTTGGGTCAATACACCCTAAAAATCTGAAGAGATAAGGAAATGGGGGGAAATAGTGATGGAAAGTGTAAGTATGGTCGATAATGGTACGATGGATATTCAAGGGATTTCCTAGTATAAAACCCATCCCCAAGGAATACCACTTACTAGGGCACAATTTCAACCACCAAGGTGAAACAAAGAAAAAGGCATAATATCCAAGCGTATATCATTAAATCTAAAGCAGTATATGATACAATATACTCAAATGCCTCAAATACTAAAATGACACTTACCATAATACCTAAAATTTTCCTCATGGAGCAAGGTTCATTGCCTCTCAGAAGTTAGGTGATGTGGTGGATTCCCTATGAAAGTATACCACCTCTGTGGTGGTGAGAAGTGTCTCCATCTGTGCAAAAGGATACTACTAGTCATGTAGTCTCTCGACACTCCATATCTACAATGTGAGGGCCTTGAGACATAATCTCCTTAGTTATCCAAAAAATGGAGATAACAATTCATACCTATGGAATTGCAGAGTGTTGGAATATTGGTTGTTGTCATTGGTGTCAACCCTAGTCATTGGTTTTGGACTGCAAGATTGATGAAGGTATTTGGACATGAAGGAAAATGTACATGTAGAAATAAAACCCATAGATGGATGGTATACATCATGTTGTTTCCGGTGGTAGGTGGAACATCATGTGGATCCTCATGGTTGAGAAGAAATAAATTTTTGAATATGACAAAGTGAATTGAAGAAGGAAGTACATGTAGGCCCTGAAGATAATTAAAGAAAAGAATTACAAAATAACAAAGTGTCAGGTCAGCCATAATATTAAAAGGAAGTGACATAAATGGTATAAATAAATATCATTATACATTCATTTGATAAACAAGTCGAATTTCATAGGAAATTAGAAGTAAAGAAGGACAGTTTTCAAGGGAGGATGAAGTCTTTTGGTCATGTGTTCTAAGGTATGTTATTTTCAGGTCATCTTACCATTTTCTCTATAACGTTTTTTGTAGAACGATTCAGATGGTGAAATTGATATGGTATTGAGAATACATATCAAGGTACCCATGGTAAATGTTTCAGCTCTTGATTCACTATAACTATGGAGATACACTCTGTGGAAGATAGAGTTTTTGACCAGTCCTGAAGCTAGTCAATAAACATGTGTTCTGGTTAAAACAGACATAACTTCTTCATAGAGAATCCAAATTAAGTGGGATGAATTTCATTGGAAATATTATGGACTTTAGTTTCTTTTGTGCAAGTTTCAGAATCTAATGTTAAATATTGAGCGTCAGGCATTCGATACAAGTTCACTCCCCTGAATAAACCAGAATTGAATAAAGTCTACCATTCTTTCTATAGCTTATTTTTGGGGAGGATTCAAGGAGTGAAACTTGGAGGATTTTCAGAGAATACATTTAGTAATATTATCTATAGGATCATATTATTCCAAGAATTTAATAATTACAAAATTTGAAGAAGTCTCAAGAAGCATTATAAGGCTCTATGTGATGGTTGGTTGATGGTGATGATTTAATGTAAATTTTTATTATCTCTCATATATTCTTGGGTGGAAGGAAGGGGAAAGGATGGAGAGGTCAACCCTCTCTTGATATTGGAGGATTGTATATTCCTCTTAGATTTTTATCTGTCGCTTTATATTTGGAAGTTGCAGCTACCTTTGGAAGTCATTACATCCATTGACCAATAACTATTGATTATTTCTCGTATGTTGTGCATGGTGTTTTATGGTGTATTGATGTAACTCTTATACTCTTGTTCATTTATCATTGGATATAATTGAATGGATTAAGTATAAGTTGAATTTTATTTTAAATTATACTTGACACTGATTCACCCCCCTCTAAGTATCAACAATTGGTATCCAATAGGTTTCCTTCATAACGGTTTAACCAGTGGAAGGAAAATCCTGAGCAGACATGGATGACCATGAGCACATTTAAAATGGGATTCAAAAATTTGATGGAAGAAATTATGCATACTAGAGTGATAAAGTGAAAACTTACCTAATGGATTTGGGAGTAGACATTGGATACTCAGTTGTAAATGTCTATGTAATCCCAAATAATGCTCCAACCGATCCAAATGAGAAGAATATTATGAGTTGTAATTCAAAATCCAGACATGTTATTCTAGCAGAATTGGAACCAACCATTGCTATCAAAGTGATGGGATGAAACACGGCTAAATAAGTATGGGACAAACTCAAGAATATCTATGAAGGTGATCCAAAAGTTAAGCAGGTCAAGCTTCAACAACATAGAGCAGAATTTGAAAATTTGAAGATGAATGAAAAGGAAGATATTGCAACCTATATTCTTAGATTTGATG
>SNQJ01S0178312.1:0-11027 GCA_010110895.2 Picea sitchensis | reverse complement strand
GGGGGGGGCACATTTGGTTGTACAGTGAAAAGAAAAATGAAGAGTATCATGTTAGGGGGAACTACAAGAAGAAAAAAATATTACTAGCTACAATAAATAAATTACAAAGTACAGAAACCCTTTTCCATTGATGTTAAAGGGGGAGAGAAATAAGACAGGGGGAGAAGAAAGAAATAAAGGAAGAAAAAAAAATCAATAGAACATTGAAAGGGGGAGGAAATTGACAGGGGGAGAATCTCAATACTAGATTTACCATCAATGAAAAAGGGAGAGAATGTTGAGGGGAGAAAAAATAAAGAGAGAAATAAAAATCACTGAGCATCACATTGATAGGGAAATCCACATTGATGGGGGGAGAAACTCAATATTAGATTTTACATCAATGAAAAATGGGGAGAATTTTGAGTATATTATCATTGATATCGAGAATGTCAAGGATGGTGTTGACTACAGGAGTGAATCATAGGAATTAGGTCCAAAACGATGGTTGATAGAGAAGAGATGTGTTTGTAGGACATTGCAGTGATAGAACAACGTAGTGGTTGATAGAAAATTATGGTAAAATATCTATTGAAGAAAAAAATGATGACACAGATTACATATGGAAAAATATTCACCAGATCGATGAATCTCATCGTTCATCCATTGGACCCTAAAAACAAGAGAAGTTTGTGTTTTAGAAACTCTCTATCAAAGATTCTATCAACCACCTACTCTGACTATATTACTCCATGGGTGAAATATAACCTTTAATCATAAGAGATATCGAGCGAATATGGATCGTTCATCACAGGCAATGCCATCAATGTGATTGAGTGTGAAGAGACTCTGATGAAGAAAATCTGAGTCAACAGGAATCATTGATCTATCAGAGTAATATCACAGAGAGATATAAACTGTCCATTAGAGTAAAATTAATGAACAAGTCCTAAAAAGAAACTCTGAGTGATGGTGAGCCATCTTGGATGACATGTCAGTTGTCATGTCAGTGCCAAGTAAGCAGAAAGGATGAGGAAACATGTCAAAGTACCAAGTCAACTATTGATCCAGATTAGTTTTTAGGAATGATGTGAAGGAATAAATATAATAGATATATAACAAATAAATACAAATAGATATGGAAAGGAACATAGTAATATAGTAAATCTCAGATTCTATTAATGACTATCTAAAATACAAAAGACTATAAAATGCAAAAACACACAAGCTAGTTAGAATGTTGGTATCTTATCTTTGAGAAGAGATATGCTGACTATGCTCATTTGCAACAAGTTGATTACAATGAGGATCCAAAGGCATTTTTAACATAAATAATAAATGAGGAAACCCTAAACATCAAAAAATATAACCCTAGGAGATGAAGCGATGAAAGTCATGTGGGCCTCGATGGATTAAGTTGGTACATCAACTTCCCGGGGTCGTAACTTTTGTATATGATCTCCATTTTAGGCGCATGATAAATCGTTGGAAATAACTATCCGAGGAATACACATTTTGTCATCAAGATTGGATGAATCCAATAGTGTGGCATTGTCTCTCCCAAAAAATGTTGTTTAGGGCCTCAAAACAACCCCAAAAATTTAGGACCCGAAAAACTATAGAAAAGATGCCAAAATGGAAACTGGTCTTTGATCCAATGGAATAGGTGGGTAGCCACTAATATCCACTTAGATAATTCATCCCTCCTTAGGAAGAAACAATATCCATTTGTTGAAGTGCTTACATCATATGAGGAAACATCTGTTGAATATGACTCCTAGTGAGCCACTTTCCCTAATGAAGAAATTTCCCTGCTTTAAGGACCTGATGGAGTTTCATAGTCTGTCAGAGGGTGTCCTTTGTATTGGTTTCCATGATATGATCAATTATTTCCTATTCTATGTAGGAAGTATTGAGTTCTGTAGGGGCCAACTATTAGATCACATCCAAAGTGTCTAGGAGAGGTGGAAAATATGGTCAGAGCAGTTCAACATTAAATATTGGGTGCAAGCCAAGGAATGGAGGAATACTTAATTCAAAATCATTCTCACCCATAGCCTTAATGATGGTGTAAGGCGTGTATTAGAGTGGGTGAAATTGTTGATGGGGTCCTGTGAGGCGCTCTTTCTGCAAATGCAACCATACATTATCTCCCATCTGAAATTTGTGTGGTACCCAATGTTGACCATGGCGCTTCTTGTATTTGGAATTGCATTTCTACACAATATCATGAAATTGTTGTTGGATGTGTTGGATGTGCCCACCCATATCCTTGGTGATGGTGTAGTGCCTGTATTAGAGTGGGTGAAATTTTCGATGGGGTCTTGTGAGGCACTCTTTTTGCAAATGCAACTAGACCTTATCTCCCATCTGAAATTTGTGTGGTATATGATGTTGACTATGATGTTGCTTGTACTTTGCATTGGATTTCTACACAATATCATGAAATTGTTTTTAGATGTGTTAGATGTGCTCAACAAATTTGTTTTCCCCATAAACCTCAGTCTAGGCATGGGAGGACTCTTCCTATGCAACTGCAATGGGTAGAGGTATGTCAATGGGGGCCAATGGTTGGAACCTCAAACACACCTAAAAATGGTTGTGGCCAATAGAGTCATGGATGTATATGTTGTATCTATGTTTAACATAAAGAAGATTTCATCCCATGTGTGTGTATTTTTTGAATTATACATCCTCGGGATATGAACAATCATCCTGTTGACTAACTCTATTTGTTCATCACTTTGTGGGTGGAAGAAAGTCAATTTGGTCATCTTTGTGTCCATTGTATACCAAAGAATGGACAAAACATTTCTCAGGAACCTCCTATCTTGATCAGAGATAATAGTTTGTGGGAGCCCAAAATGAACCCAAACATGTGTGAAGAAGATCTTGGTGGTGGCCTCAGTTGTGATGCTCTTCTTGCAAGGTGCCAAAATTTCCATCTTAGAGAATCAATCGATGACCATGAAGACACAATTATTCCCATGCTTAGTTTAATGAAAAATAGACATGTAGTCCATGGATATGGACTCCCAAGGCCTATTAGGATTAGGAAGAGGGGTGTATGGACCCTGTTTCTTGATGGAGGGATTAGCAATGGCATAGGCAGTTTAGGATTTTATGTACTTGTGAACATCTTGTCGAAGCTTCAGCCAATAAAAATTATTTTTCAGTACTCCCACTATACTTTCTAAACCAAAATTTCCTCCTTCCTACCTATAATGAGCTTCCAAGATCATATTGGCATGCTCACTTGAAGGAACATAGATATGGCTCGGATGACATAAAAATCCATCTTGGAGATGAAAGTTAGGAACTATTTTACCTATGCTCAATGTCTTATAAGAAGTATCAAAGTTAGAGTCATTATTGTATAATTATGTCCATCCATATGTCTCATGTCCATAGGAGTTAAGAATTGTGGTTAGCGCTTCCATCGAGGGAGGAATAAGGAAATTAGCGGCACGGTTGGTTCTACCCTTCTTGTACTTGATATTCAAGTGGAATTTTTATAAGTACATGGACCACTTCTGATAGCAGTCATTCTGTAACTTTTATTGTGTTTGCATGAATTGAAGAGGCATGTGATATGTGTGGATGATCATTTCCTTCCATAGAATGTAATTCTTCCACCGTCAACATGCCTGCACATTGGAGTAAAAATATTTTTCATAGGTGGGGTATCTATGAACAACATCAGATAGAATTTCACTATGATAGGGTATTGGATGCCCTTGATGAGTGAGGATTGCACCAATATCATAATATGCAAGATCTCTCTCAATATCAAATGGTTGTTGTAGGTCTGGAAGAATGAGGAATCATCGATAAAAGTTGGAAAGGCCCAAGAAGCTACAAATATCGATCATTGTCTTCGGGGCCAATCAAATGTGAATGATTTGGATATTGGTTGGATCCACATGTGCACCTTGCTCATCAGTGATGTATCCCAAATATTAGATTCATTGCATGTCGAATAAACATTTCTCCAAATTGGAATATAACTTTTGTTGTCACAGAGTGCCCAATACCTGTTGAATATTCTCCAAATGTTCCTCCCAAGTTTTGCTAAGGATGATGATGTCATCCAAATATATAACAACAAAGGATTTTTTGAATGTTCGTAATGTATCATCCATCATATGCATGAATGTGGTCGAGGCATTATTCAAGAATAAATTCATGACCAACCACTCAAAGAGGCCTTGTTTAGACTTGAAGGTTGTCTTCCACATGTTAGTTTTCTTAATCGACACCTATTGGTATCCTGACTTCAGATCAATCTTACTAAAAAACTTGGATCCCTTGAGTTGATTGAGAAGATTATCAATCCAGGGAATTGGGTATCGGTTCTTGAATGTGATCTTTCTCATGGATATGTAATTAATACAAATTTTCCATTTCCCATCCTTCTTATGTACCAAAACAATTGGGCTCCCGGAAGGTGAGGAGCTCGGTCTGATGTGGACCTTCAGAATTATCTCTTGGATCTAGCATTTGATTTCTTCAATATCCATAATAGAATTTTGGTATACAAGGTTGTTAGGAAGAGGAGCATTGGGTGTCATGTCAATTTAGTGCTTTACCTGACAGTGCAAAGGCACCCTGGTAGGTGAGGCGAATGTACTTGTACTCCTCTACTATTTCGTCCACCTATTGTTGCTGGGAAGAGAGACCCTATGTATAGGTTTTGGAGGTAGTAGTGACCTTTTATTCACCTCCTGATTGAACCATATAGAGGAAAAATATCCTAGTATGAGAGACCACCTGTATGCACTTCTTCATAGAGATCAAAGAGATTGCATTGTTTGGGAATTCCTCCAGTACCCTGTAGAGTTGATATCCCGAAGTAATAATGAAACTATGGGGCCTAGATTCATAAATAACATGATGCTTCCACATATATGGTTGTCCTATAAAAACATCACAAAATTCAAGGGGGGAAACATCAAAAAATACCTCATCTTTGAAGGTTTTGATGTCGTAGTGCCGGCCAACTGAGCCAACAAATGATGTATGTCTAAGGACCCACTATTGTTGTCAAGTTCAACTCTTGACAACTTATGATGATATCAAGTTCTTCTAGCTACTACTATCAACAATGAAATGGAGTGGGGTTCCCTTCACCCACATATGTGAGTGGAAAAGGCGCTCCCCTTCTTTAGGCTCCTCTGGTTCCTCTGGATGGAATTTTGTGGTAGTGATGGTGACAATGAGTTCTGCATCAATGATTCATATTCCCTTTTATTATTTTGAATCAAAGTATGTGTCAACATTTGACCCTGGGGATTTTGTCTCATCCAACAAAGACTATTTGGAGTGACATCCATCAATTCCAAGGGATTTTATGGAACTCGCACCATTTCCCAGTGTCCTTCTTCAACTTCCCATTTCCCTTCTTTGTTGGTGGTTTGGAATAGTTATCCTAGGGTTGGAAATCCTTTATCTATCCTTTGGATTGGGAGTTAGGGACACCCTTAACATACTTTGTATGTTGTGTATTTTCAGACCCAAACTCCCATTCGTTCTTTTTCTTGAAATTATTCTTGATTTTGACAGTATATCGATAAGCATCTCCCAACAACAAGATGTCCAAAAACTCCATTTCAGTTTGAATGTACTTGTGCAAAGCCCCATGGTATTTTAGGACCAGATGTCATTCATAGTCTTTGATACTCATCTTGGTTTGTAATTCATGGAAATTATTTATGAAATCCAACACTATTTGGCCACTCTCTTGGCATAGTGTGGTCCATATCATGTATTGGTCATCATAACTTCCAATAGGGTAGTATTGTTCCTTGAGGGCATCAAAAAATGTTTCCCAATTGGGTCCTGGAAAAAAAATACAAACTCATCATTGGTATGTTTCTCACACTAAGTCTCCCACAAATATCTAACATGGGAAAGGGCCATAAGGAGAAACAAGGTGATATTTTCACTATTGGAAAAATTGTGGACAAAAAAATAACCCTCTAGTAGATTTAACTATTTTTCCAAAGTGTCGATGTCTATCTAGCCTTCAAATAAAGTAATATCAAATTTAACTTGTACCTTGAAGGGTGTCACACCCTCGAAGTGAATGCTAGTTGAAGGTTCCTCCATTTTTGTCGACAGATGTCGAAGGATTTGGGAGAAATTATCCATCATCTCATTCCTCTGTCACGTGAGGGATGCCTCGAGAAATAGTTTGAAAGGATCTCATATCCCATCGTACCTATTTTATTCTTCCATGGGAGGTTTATTGGGTGTAAGAGAGATATTTTCCTCAAGATAAACAAGATCGAGACCCAACTCTCTATACCCTAACCTCATCGGGTGCATGCACTAAGAACGACAAGAAGCAAACCGTTTTGATACCACTGATCCAGATTAATTTTGAGGAACGATATGAAGGAATAAATATAATAGAGATATAAAAAACAAATACATATAGATATGGAAAGGAAAGCAATAATACAGTAAAGATCAAATTCTATTAATGACTGTCTAAAATACAAAAGATTGCAAAATGTAAAAACACACAAGCTAGATAGAATGGTGGTACCTTATCTTTAAGAAGAGATGTGTCAACCACACTCATTCATAAGAATATGATTATAATGAGGCTTCAAAGAAATTTTTTATATAAATAATAAATGAGAAAACCATAAACATAAAAAAACATAACCCTGGGAGATGAACCACCAAACGTCATGTGGGCCTCAATTGGGTAAGTTGGTACATCAACTTCCCTGGGTCGTAACGTTTTCATACGATATTTGTTTTAGGTGCATGATAGCTCATTGGAAAGAACTATCCAAGGAATATACATGTTTATGTCACACTTTGGCTAAAGCCTATGGTGTGAAAGTGTTGCGCCCAAAAAACATTGTTTAGGGCCTCAAAAAGACCTCAGAAGTTTAGGACCTAAAAAACTATAGAAACACTGCCAAAATGGAAACTGGTCTTTGAACCAGTGGATTAGGTGGTTGGCCACTAATATTCACCTGGATAAACTATTGATTGTACCAAAAACAAATGGGTCCAGTTCATTGTATGTCTTCATCTCAACTATTGATTTAGAATGGTGAGTGAATCTCCACCCTTCATTGGAGAGGCCCTATTGGCATAAACTATGTTACCAATAACAGAGGAATTCTGACAAAGGGAATATGAAATAAAACAACAACCACAAATATGAATAATTATATCTCAATCGTTCATTTGATAAGCATTGGTCAGAGTGGATTGAGTAGCAACACTCCGATGAATCATCTCCAAGGAGTAATCTAAATCATCGGTCTACATGCAAGCAATATGCAATATCAACCATAGATCAACATGGGCCCCACTTGACTTTCTCACATATAGTTAGAATGATAGGAGGTAACCATATTTCATGTTGAGAGAGTTAAAAAAGAATAGTTGTTTATTTCAGACTACGAGCATTGTTGGATATATCACAGAGTGAGTCATCGAAGTAGAGTGTGCAAAGGTACTTTGATGAAGGAACTCTGAGGAACGTTCTAGGCCATAGACCGGGAAAAGTAATAGATACAATGACAATTGTAGATACATTATAGGATCTATCTCGATCATTGGATCTATGTTAATCTGCTTCGAAGAAGGAGAGTGACATCAGAATTGATGTACACGTGTAACAAAATAATTGGACCATGTGTCGTAAGAAGATTGGGGAAAGTACAAACAAAATTCCAGCTCAGAGCGTCGAACAGGAATGTAAGTTGTGATCACATAAGCATGAGGTCAACTACCAAGTAATTTTCATAAAGTGAGAGAAACTTCCACACTAAGCCTAACAAAAGAGAAGAATATTTTAATCATGAACATAAATGATCCAGGTGGATATCAGTATCCACCCACCTTTTCCAACTCGCTCAAAACAGTTTTCTGGCAATTTTGGTAACTTACTGTTTTTAGTAGTTTTAACTTTTGAGGCCATTTTGAGGGCCTAAATGAAAGTTTTTTTGGGATCGATCTTCTCAATGATAGTCGAAGGTTTTGATTGATCCCCCAAAATGAATCTGCTCGATGATACCTTTCCAATGGGCTATCATCCGCCTTAAACGGATATTGTATGAAAACGTTACAACCCCGGGAAGTTGATGTACTAACTTACCCAAACAGGGCCCACATGAATTTTGGCGCTTCATCTCCTAGGGTTAGGTTTTTGGATGTCTAGGGTTTTTGAAATTCCTGTTTATTGTAAAAATTCCTTCAGATCCTCATTGTAATCATCTTCTTGTGAATGAGCACATTCGTCACATCTCTTCTCAGAGATAACCTGCCACCATTCTAGCAAGCATGTTTTACGCTTCATTTTAGAGTTTCATATTATTTCCTTATTGAATAGAAAACCAATTTTATTATATATATTTTATTATGTGTTAAGAATCTTTTTTTAATCTGAATTCATTTCATTCCTCTCATAAAATCCGTATCAGTTGTATCAAAGTGGTATGCCCCTTTTCTTCTTAATGCATGTCCTCAACGAGGTCAGGGTACAAAGAATTGGGTCTCGAGCTTGTTTCTCTTGAGGAAAAAATCTCTCGCACACCCAAGCAACCTCTCATGGCAGTAGAAAATAAATACGATGGGATAAGAGATCCTTTCAAAATGTTTCTTGAGGAAGCCCTCATGCAATAGAGGAACGAGATGATGGATAGTTTCGTGCAAATCTTTCAGTGGCTATCAACAAGCGATGCATCTTCCTCGAGCATAGGATCCACCCCCTTCAAGGTACAAATAAACTTCCATATTCCTATATTTGATGTTCAGATAGACACAGATGTTGTAGAAAAGTGGTTGAATCTACTAGAAGGGTATTTTTCTATCCATAACTTTCTGAATAGAGAAAAGATTACTTTTGCACTCCTCAAAGTCATTCCCCATGTCAAAGATTGGTGGGAAACTTTCTGTGAACAAAATGAAATAGAGGAACCCTCATTATTTACGGTCCCATTCACCTGGGAATCCTTCAAGGATGATATTAAGAAACAATACTACCCTGTCGGAAGTTTTGACGACTTGTATACCAAATGGACCACACTGCGGCAAGAAAGAGACCAAGCAGCGCCAGAGTTCACAAATTTCTTCCATATCTTGCACACCAAGTTGGGTATCAAATATTCAGAGCAACATATGGTGCTCAAGTATCAAGGTGCTCTGCATAGATACATCTGGACCGAAATGGAATTTTTGGACATCTCATCCTTGGGCACGGCCTACTGATATGCCGTCAAAATCAAGTAGAAGCTCAAACAAAAGACATGGAAATTTGGGCCTAGTAACCCCTCACAACAAAAGCCACGAAGCGGTGGCCGCAACCCACAAAACAAAGGAGAGAGAAAATATGGATAGTATCAGGACAACCAGTCCAAGCCACAGGAAAATAAGGACACTGGAAAGACAAAGAAAAATATCAGGAAGTGGTGCGACTTCCATAAGAGTCCTTGGCATAACACTGCTGACTGCCGCTCAAAGTAGGCATTAGTGGATGAAGTGAAAGCCTCTAAATCAGATGCAGGTTCTGACTCTGATTCATAACTAGAAAGGGGAAGACAGATCATTGACGCAGAATCCGATGCCACCGTTGCTACCACCAACCTCCAACCTTGTGAACCAGATGATCCAGAAGAAGGTGAGCGCCTCTTTAATTCATAGATGTGGGTAAAAGGCACCCCACTACACTTCATCGTTGATATCCGTATCTAGAAGAACCTCATCTTAGCAGAGGTCATCAAGCGGTTGGCCCTACCAATATTGCCACACCCACAACCCTACACCATTGGATGTCTCCGCCAAGGAAGAGATATCCACGTCAACCAAGAGTGTCGGCTGTCGTACAACACCAATCCATTCAAAGACAAGGTATTGTGTGATGTTTCTCCTCTCTAATTTTGTAATGTTATTTTGGGACAACCTTATTTATGGAAACGTCATGTTGTATATGAGTCTAGGCCTTGTAGTGTTATTATTACTTTGAACAGGAAATAGTACAGGATACTCGAGGCAGTCCCTCCTAGTGTTATTTCCTTGATATCTGTTAAGAAATGAAGGAAGGTCATCTCTTAGACTGATAAATATGTCTTCTTTGTGATTCTCTCTCAGAATGAGAGAAATATCACAGCCACATCCAGGGCCTCTACATCCGATCTCTCCACACAATGGAAGCAAGTGGATAAGGTTGTGGAAGAATACTCAGATATCCTTTCCTCTCCTACTGGGGTACCTCTGCACTTCCAGGTCAATCATCCTATCGATCCAAACCCAAGTGCTCCACTACCTAATGGGCCAGTCTACTGCCACTCTCTATTAGAAAATGAGGAGATCAAGAGGCAGATCTAAGAACTGTTCCACAAGGGGCACATACGTCCCATCTCATCTCCTTGTGGGAGCCCAATTGTGCTGGTGCAGAAGAAAGACGAGACCTGGAAACTCTACATTGATTACCGGGCCCTGAATAAAATCACAGTCTGAAACTGGTACTTGATTCCCCGAATCGACGACCTCCTTGATCATCTCATGGGGGCCAAATACTTTAGTAAGATTGATTTGAAGCTTGGCTACCACCAGGTCTGAATAGAACAAACAGATGTATGGATGACTATCGATGCAATTATATGCATAATATATTACTAGATAAATTATCAACCGGTATTTGTAATCAGTAGAGTCGATGCACTATATGTGTCGATAACAGATAGGTTCATATGTATGTTTAGTATAGCTTAGATAATAAAACCATTTAGAAACCAACACACTCTTAAAAATAACAATCTTCACTCAATTCGAAAGCTGGAAAGAAAAACTCATAAACAAACAAAAGCTCTTTCTCAGGTGATGTACATGTTGATTGATGGCTCATGAAAAGAAAAGATGAACTTTGATTTTATCTCCTGAAACAATTAAACTAACATGTAGGATGCTCCATTAAAGCTCATGTATGCTGAAATATGGAGATCCAATTGTTCCGGCATGAGCACACTTTGCAACAAATTCGAACAGTGAAATCAAACAAAATAATATGAAATCAAAATAAC
>SNQJ01S0178311.1:0-19693 GCA_010110895.2 Picea sitchensis | reverse complement strand
GAGTTGATCTCACCCATTGATTAGACTTGGCTAGATCTAATCTAGGCCATTGATCTTTTAGGGTTGGCATGAGGAGGCTAAAGAGAGGGTAAAGGCATTTTGGAGACTCATTATTCACTTGAGAGTTTTGGAGAAGAGAAGAGGGGTGCATTTCTTGAGGAGAAGGAGGGCGCACTTCATGAGGGTTTGAGCAAAACCCTTGAGAGCTTGAGGAGGAGCTTGTGTTTGCTTGGAACTTGCATGGAGAGTATTTCCATGGAGTATTAGCCTTCACTTCTAAGAGGGAGCATGCATATGGAGGAGGGGCGCATCTAGAGGAGGAGGGCGCATTTATTATCCATCATTTGCTCATCAGAAGAGGAGGACTTGTCAGATCAGGATGAGGTCTGATGCATAGGGAGAGGAGAGCTTGGGCGCTTGTTTTTGTGGAGAGAGACATTCAGTTTATGGCTCAGTTTATTTCTGGTGATCATTTCTGCTAGGAGGAGGGCGCACATGTTGAGAGGACTGGCAGCTACCTGGTAGCAGATCTGCTTGGAGGATTCAAGCTCTGACAGTTTCAATGGAGAGGCAACACAGGAGAGGACATTCCTGTGGAGGAATTTCTTCATTGGGTTACTGATGAGCTAGGGCGCTTCAGTTCAGTACAGAGGGCAACAAAGGGAAAGGGCGCACCACAGTTTGGGCACTTCTTTCTCTGGTTCTTGTGGCAAGGCTCGTGAGGAGCTTGCTATGTATACAAGTTCCATTGTATTTCATTACTTGTTGTATCTCTTGCTTTAATCATCATTATATAGACAAATATCCCAAACTGGTTTTCAGGGTTTATCGAGGGTGTATTGACCAAAAATACATGTCAAATTTATGCATGTTTTAGAAGTGTAGATCAACATTTTAAATTTCAAAGATCTAAGAAGTGGTGTTATGTGTTTTAAGTTATATTGCATGTGCTAGCATTGGAATGTCAAAACACTTACAGGGCACTTTAAAAGAGCACCTAACTTGTAAAACATTGAGCGGAAATTAGGATGGTACATTTAACGTCCTAAAGCTTGACAAAGAGAACTAACCATCGTGATTGAAACTTAGAGCCATACTAAGGTCAAGGACAAACCTTAGATGGCGGCCTCACTCAGGACCTCAGATATTTCCACACCTAGAGTTTTCTATAGATTCCATGCCGAAGTTTCCTACTTTTCTTCCTTTCATCATAGGATCATGGATGTGGATGGACAACCGGTGATACTAAGGCTTCTTTTCCGAAGAAGACTTCTTCTGAGATCTAACTAAACACGTATTGCCTTTCATAGCTGCTACCATTGATGGGAACATGGATAGAGTAGCATAAACTTCAATGGATCATATTATCTAGGGATTAGCTCCCTCTAATCCTTGCTTCATGCATGAATGCATGCTCTTCTTTGGAATTATATAATCGGTCCTCCATCTAAGAGAGTCCAAGCCACAATGCATCCTTATTTCCTTTTGCGAAGTGTCACAAGTCTTTTCCTTTTGATTGTTGACTTCTTTGGTTTTTACTTTTGAGGTGTTGATCTTCCAGTTTGATTTTGATTTTGGCTTATCTTGCAATTTGTTACTTATGTTATTAGCTTCCATAGGAATTGTTACCAGGGGTTGTGATGTACTTCATCCTTTCATGTGTATTGTGACTTATGATCATATGATAACAATCCTTATCTTGTTGTTCTTCCATAGGTATAGTTTCTCTTCAGACTTATATTATCTTCTAGAAATAGATATGCGGGATATGGCACAAAAACATGGTATGTACAAGAACTATGAAGAGTCTTGTTACCTTGTCTTAGAAGAAGAAATTCATTTTATCTGCTTGGCCTTCTTTGAGGTTTCCTTTTCTTTGGCAACTGATGTTTCATGTGTTTCCTTTCTTTTCTTAACTTCGGGACAATGATTCTTGTAGTGACCATATTTTGACAGTTGGAAGCATTGTATTTTGACATATCTTTTCTCTTGATTTGATTTCTTCCACGGAGGCCAAACTTCTTTTTATTCTGAAATTCTTGAACCTTCTTTGTGAAACGATCGTATTCCCTTCCGGGGGTTTCTCTTTTGCACTAATCCTTGATTCTTCTTGTGCGCACAAGTCCAAAGTTCTTCAAATGTAGGATACTCCTTCCTTGTGTTCATGCTTAGCATTGATACATCCCATGTCTTGGGAAGACCATTAGAGTACTATATTTACCAATTCCTTCTTGAAATGATCTTTTCAATAGCTTGTAGTTGATCTCTTAGCGAGAGATTCTCACAAAGTATGATGTTATCTTTGTCATCATCATTCATTTCATCATCCGCGGAGCTCATTCTTAGGACTCATTACTTGTCCAATGTTTTTGGTTGAGAAGAGGTTAGTTAGAGACATCATTACATCTTCTTAGATGAGTCAAGATGGGAGATCTGAGGGGTATCAAGTGGTCTTTATAGAGTCCACTATAATACTCACGCTAGCATTGATATTGCTGTCTTTGAACTTCTCCATAAGCGCAGTTACGAGGTTCCTTCTCTTTTCCTTCTTAATTTGTGGTTCCGCGATCTTTCCTTTCCCGATATCAGCGTTTTATTCTTGGCAAGGATAGGGTCAATCCTTGTCTTCCATACTCTGAAGTTAGAATCCCCTTCTAACTTGTTTTGACTTCATAGAGTAAAGTCATAATTGCTTTGACTTGGTCAACCCTTGAGTTTGACCAAAACTCGAGCTTGGCGTGCAACTTCTTGAGAGTACCAAGAGGTGCGCTAGGCTAGAGCACTAGGCTATCCATAAGTGGAAGTCGAAATCCCTTCACTTAAGGTGCCTCAACAAGTGGGTTAGGGGTTCATTGCTGCAAAAAAACTTTGACTGCAAATGAAACTACAACTATAACTGAGCAAATCCTCCAAATCTATCTTCAGTGAGGTTAAATTTGTCACGAAGATAAAGGTGTAGACTATAACTGTTAGAAAGTAATGGATGTGCTCGTTTAACCATAGAAAGTATAGCAATATTGTCACCCAACCATAGGCGAAGCCACCCAGAACCTTAGCAGCGGCGTGAGAGGGAATGATTAGGAAACAGGCAGCCAGCCAACAAGGCTAATGCATAAAGATAACCAAAGGCCCGGTCGGAAAGTCCAACCATATAACGGAAAGTCGAGCTGGCAGAGCCGGTGCGTAAGCTGCTCCCCAGAGACTACAGCACTAGCCCAGTTCACTGCGGTCGCACTTGTTCCCGAATTGCAATTGGCGGTGTGTACAAAATGAGATTACCACGGCTACTTGTATTTATACTATTTCACGGAGTTATGCAGGGCCAACTTCTCATTACGGAGACTAAATGCACTTAATATTAATTATTTCCTTGGCCAGAGCTTGTTTTTAGGGTTATGTTCAATGCTTTGGGGTTACTTCTTGCTTCCCGAAATATTCTATTCTGGAAATCCGGGGTTACGTGGAGGTAAATACCTCCTTAACTACACATATCAACAACCTAAAACTTACAAAAGCGACCCCTTGCTAAGCCAACAACCTAAGATGACCATCTCCTTAGAAGAGGGTCGCCCCCCCTTGCTCATGAACACATGGAAATCAAAAAAATGCAATAGGGCCCCCCAAAACTTTGGTGGTACCCCCAATTGACCCTAATTTCATTTTTTGGTGAGATAAAAGGTGTTTCCCCTTCCCCCACTCACCCCTCTTCCCACCCACTCACTAACCTAAAATTTTTGAAGAACCTTACCTTGGATGTGTGACAATTGGAGCTCATCCAAGTGGTGTCTCTCCTCTTCTTCATCTATAAAAGAAAGCCTCTCCTCCTCATTTCATCATGATTTCTTAGAGCAAGTCTATTATGCAAATTTCTCCCATTCTTCCTTTCTCTCTCATTTTGCATTGTAGAAATCTTGCTACAAGTATTTGTAGTAGTATTTTGTGGATAATAAATGAAGCTTTGGAGAATCTATTGTGTGCATTGGGAATATTCTTGATGCTCTTCATGGTGTTCTTGTGAGGTGATATTGTGCATTTACTTTTTTTTTTTTTTTTTAAGCATTCACTAGTTCAACATGGAGACCCAAACAAAGTATTTTGCTTGGGAATGATTGACAGTAGTATTGCTATTAGTTTTTGTGATAGTTTCTTTCAAGACAAACAAAGTATCTTGCATGCCTTACCAGATCTCCTCCTCATGTAGGAATGCATATTGCTTGGTCCTTTAGAAGATTGGAGGTGATTTTTGAGTGGGAGCTGCTCATTCAGTAATAAAGTTCATTGTTTTCCTCTTCTGGTATCCACCATTTTCCTCTATTTCATAAGCATTCTTTTGCTCTAGAATAATCATTAAAAGTTCACTTTTATATTCATATTTCTCTATTTAAAATTTATGTTGCCTTGAACAAGGAGTTAACAATTCTTGGTTTGTAGCATTTTCTAGCAAATATGGTTTGCTGATTTTTATGCAGATTTCCAACAACAAGGAGGAAGTGCTATTTGTTTTGAGCCCCCAAGGCACTCAAAGGGATTTCTAAAGTTGGGATATCAAATCCCTCTCATCTTCTTCTTCTAAAGCATTGTAAGAAAAACTGGCAAGAGAGTCTCTTGGGCTTGCCCTCTCACAAATAAATACAAAATTTGATATTGTAATAATTTAGGAACTATTGCCCACACCTTGCAAGAGATTGGCATAAGACATTCCTTGCAAAGATGATGAAGGCTAGAGTTGGATTTATTTTCTTGCATTTCTTTATTACACCCACCTTGGTCAACGGTAGCTAGTCCTCCACTTGTGCCATTGTTGTGGGGTTGCTCTTTAAATTTTCAAGTCATTTAATTCTTTTATTATACCCACCTTGGCCAAAATGGTAGGGTAGTCCTCCACTTGTGCCATTGTTATTAGGGTTGCTTTTACTTTCAAGTCATTTAAATTCTTTATTACACCCACCTTAGCCAAAGCGTTAGACTTGTCCTCCACTTGTGCCATTGTTGTGGGGTTGTTTTGCTTTCAAGTCATTTAAATTATTGCAAAAGTAATCATATTTGTGCTTCACCTTTGCCTCGTATTCCCTCCTCTTGTCATTTTGTGGATCTTGGGTAACTAAAAAAAGGACAAAGTTGGAGTTTAGTTTGATGGAGGCATCCATTATTGTTTCTACCATTAAAAAGGTGACTTGGGAGGCTACAAGGGGTTGAAGTCGGGGGCGGCTTCATGGCACTACGTGTCTTCCTTGGCGTAAACATTAGGATTTGACTTTGTGGAGCTGAGGAAGAATGCACTTGTCTTTCTTCTTGAGCACCCAACAATTCCTTTTGGTTGAAGGATAACTATTTGGGAAGTCACATAGTCTAGGCTTATTATCTCTCACACTTTAATTCTCCTAATTCAAGAGAGACTTAAAAATCTATTAAAATCAACCAACTACATTAACAACATTGCACTTCAAGTTTAGCTCTTTACTTTCAAAGCAATCTCACTATTTCAAGTTGTGTAATATTACATTTCAAATAATTTACTTTCCATGTGATTTTACTTTCAAAACAGTCTACATTTCAAGCAATTCTTTCATTGTGGATATTTACATATATTAAATATTCTTTATTGTGGTTGTATGCATTTTTATGTTCATTGGGAAATAATTGTCTAAAGCTATTAGTCATTTCACTATATAATTCATTGTGTATATGTTTCATGTATTATTCCATGTTGTAGATATTAATTTAATTGCTCATCTCAATAAAAAAACTTTGGGTATATTTTAGGTGAGGGTCTGCTTTATTGTGTGTTAAAGAAAAGGTTTTCCTGTCATGGAAAGAATTGCATTTGCATTGTGTTCTTGTCCCTAATACACTTGCAAGCGTGAGCTAGAAGTCAGAGCTCACTTAGTGTGTCCCTTGGAGGCACAATGCCTAGGTTCCTATTATATTTGTCACTTTTGGTGGAACCTCTTCCGTCTAGGCTGCAGCTCCTAGGAAAGCCAAGGGTGGTAGTCCCTAGTTTCTAGTTAGGTTTTAAAGTTAAGTTTTAGGAGTTGATTTTTAGTTTATTTAAGGCTTGGGGATTCTAACCTAAGGCAGCAAAGGCAATAATGCAAGATGCAAGGATTGTTATGTTAAGCAAGCCTTTTCTTAGGGCAGCTAAGACTAGTGCCTAAGATTGGGCAAGGGAGTCAACTAAAGTTAAGGGGTGATTAGATTTACAAGTAGATTACAAAAGAATAATTAAATCCAAATATTAAATTACCAAGATTTACAATTAAGAAAATGTTAGAATACAACAAACAAGATAACCACTTTAATTATTTTTTGTGTCACGAGGGATACAAAGGAGATCAAAGCATCACATTACATTTATAAGATCATCATCAATACATCAACAAATAAGATTTATAAGTTTTAAGCACAAGTATTACGAAGATGAAGAATACCCACTCTTAGTTATTAGACCCACTAAAGTATTTAGAGTTTTTAGTCCAAGGTTGGATTATTAAGGTTTCTTAAGATTATTAAGTTTTACTAAGCTTTCACCAAAGCCTCCTCCTCCTATTGCCAAATGGCTCACGAGATTCTCAAAGATAGTATAGCAATGAGGCTAACCCTAGCTATCACAGTTAGCCCAAAGCATTGAGTTTTTACGGAAAGGACACTCCTTAGTGCCCGCAGGCCAGTCCCAGAGCATATCACCGTCCATTGCCGCATTTAATTACCGTTTAGATGGTGAAGATGGTGGTCTAAGGTACCCTAAAAGAGAGTCTATTAAGTTAATATATGAATTAGGTAGACTTTTAGAGTGTTTTTAGAGTGTTTTAATGATTTGATGACACTTTTAAAATGTGATTTAGTAACTTGACCGAAACTCACTTCAGCCACAAAAAGTGTTGATTAAACTACAAATGAAAGGGCATTAACACATATATGCTATGAGAACAAATCAATTAGTTGCACAAATAAGATAACTTGCAAAGTAAAGAAATAAAATACAAGGGCAAGAGCGACCTGCCAACAAGAAATGAAGAGAAATCACATTTATCTTATGTTTAAGAGCATTTGGATATGAGCATTAAGTGTGAAAGAAAAATCTAGAACACCACACTATCAACTTATCAGTAAGTTACTTCAAGCATGTGGCAAATGGCCTTAAGATCATAGCATGAAAGAAAAACACCACTCACTTATTGGAGCATTTAAATATTTAGGGTTATGGATCTAAACATGTAAAATAAAGAATCAAACCTTAAAGCTCTCAAGCATACAAATAGATCTAGCTAAGTTGAATATGCCCAATAGGCTTGGCAGGTGTCATATGAGATCAGGTCAGAATATTTTAGAACATTAAGCACTTAGATCACAATCACATATTAAACCCTAGTCTTACCACTTGGGGTATTTCTCTTTCAATAGGTAGGCAGTGTCGGTTTGCTTAATCTTTAGAAATATTGAGAAAAAAGAGAGAGGCAAGAAAGCAAGAAGAAAGAAAGCTAGGAAAAGAAACAAGCAAACCAAGCAAGCAACTAAGCAAGCCACAAACCCCACGTCCTAGGTTTGGGAGATGCCTTTCATCTACCAAACCCCATACGTCCTAGCTCCTAAAAAGGGAAAAAAATACAACAAAAGAGTACAAGATTCTAAACTAAGCCCTAGCTACCCCAAAGGCTCACATGTGGGAGAGGCCATGCCACTCCTTCTCCCACAACTATGAGCCACTAAAAGCAAGAAAGAAGTAGAAATGAACAAGAATGCTTAAGAGTTGAAGAAGGAGGTTGATAGCTACCAATCCCTTTGGGGGTCTTTAGTGTTGTGTGGATGCCTTTGGGTAGCTAAAACCCCTCTCAACTAGATCTGAACACCTTAAAAGAAACCAGCAAGGTATCCTTGCTGGAAATAAATACTACACACAACAATACAAATGAAGAAAAAAATTTCTTTTTAGGGCAAAAATTTTCTTAAGAAAAATTATAATATTTGATAAAAATGACCTATCTTGCTAAGTTAAACTAGCTAAAAGTATATATGGAATGAACAACAATATAGAAGAGTAAAGAGTGAGAAAGGAAAGGAGTTTGTATGTGTCTCAAGTGAGCCTTCTTGCTTGAGGTGTTCCCAATGAAGCCTTTGAGCCAAACACCCAAAGCTCAAGAGGTGATGTGCATGCAAAGGAGATAATATGTTGCATATGCTAATAAGATGACATTTCAATCATATCTAGCATATCAAGATATATAGATCTACAGGCATGTGCATTACTAGATCTACACAAATAACATTTTACCTTAGGATCCAATGTGTGCAATCACCAAAAATTTGAACAACTTTACCTCCTTATGTGTATGGCAAGAAAAACATGTGCATAACTCTTCCAATTGTCCTCCAAGAGCCTCTTTGTTATTGCTCAAGAAAGAGAATGGATCTTGGAGAGAAACTATCTCCAAAACCCTAAGAGCTAGAGAATGGAAAATGTGGAAAGAAGAGAGAGAGTGTGAGAAATCAAGTAGCATAGCAGTATTAGCTCAAGATATGGTGAGTTGGGAGTGAGGAAAGAGATCTATTTATGCTTGGAGAAATGACTACTCTCTTGGATCATCCAAAGTGTCCACCACCAAGCAATAGAGTAGATCCCAAGGCTAGAGGCACCATCTAGGGTTTAGAAAGAGTGGAAAATGTTGGGATCAAGTTAAAGAGGTGTAGGAGGCCTTGGGATTGATACCAAAAGGAAAGTGAGAAGGAGTTCAAATAATTTTAAAATTATTGGCAATTTTTCTAGATGGAGGGGCACACTTCTCCTAGGAGGCTTAACTTTTGGGGATGAGGGAAAGGATGGAGGTGAGAGATGGGGAGAGGTGTTGGGATGAGGCAAGGAGGGACCGGGGGTGAGAGGAAACACACCAACTAATGGAAGGAGCCTCCCACCAATTAAAATCAAGATGCCACGTCTCTCTCCTAAAGGAGGGCATAACTTCCCCCCAAGGCGTCACTTTTGAAGAGGGTGAGAGGGGAAAGGGTAGAAAAGGGTTAGAAAAAAGGTTGGGTGGTTAGGCTAGGCTTAGAGGAGTCTCTCTCTATCTTAAATCCATCATTTAACATCCTTTTTAACTCATTATTACATTTTTACGATTTTACCATGTTTGGACTATAGCAATTAAAATTACTGTTTTAGACCGACTGACACTTCGGGTGGACAAACCCATAGCAAAAATTGTCGATTGGTGAAACTTGGTCCATGGATGTGTGGGGTGCTATTCCATTTTTTGAGCACAAATACCCCCATCAAAATACCAAGGACCTAGTTTTTACAAATTTTGCTCAAAATAATTAATTAATTAAATAATTAAACCTCTCAAACTTAGGGAAATTTAATTAAAAAAAAAAACTAAATTAGACTCGATGGAATTCCACGAGACTCTTTAAGATGTCTTGCATGGTCATTTACAATGATTCCCTATAATAGTTATCAAAGATAAGCCCACTAGAACGCCATTAGTTCACCACTTTAGGAGAATTGTGCAAGTGTGAGGAAAAACTCAAGGGAAATCAATAGGACTGAAAAGCCCAATTGATAACACGAGGATAAAACCTTGGTGAGGAACTCTCGGTGAACCGATCCCAAAGGTAAGCCTAAACATGACTCATGTAGACATTACATTATTAACCGCGGGGTGTGGAAATTCGATTACAAAAAGAAGTGCTAGGGTAAAAAATGCCTGTAGAACCTAAGGTCTTCAACAAATTAGCATCGATGATGCATCTCTTCATGTACATGGAGTTGACCACCTATGTTGGAGAGCCAGTCAGCTTATGGCTCCACATGAGCGATGTGTTCCGATCTTCTCACTTGGATGGAGAGCGTTCGAGAATCCAGCACCTACAACATAGTGCTCACCAATAACCAACATAAGAATACATATATACATGAGGATTAAATCAATGAATGCTATACAACATTTACAAAATGAAATAACTAAAATACAACATTATAATTTACAATGAAGTAAATCTATGGTACAATTTTTTTTTTTCACAAGTACACATTTACACAATGAATGAAATAATACAAAACTAAAATACAAAGGAAAGGGTTAGAGATGGAATTCTGAGAGGTGTCCCTTTGGACACCAAGTTGCCCTCATTTGTAGAAGAGCTTGAGCTGCTGTCCATTCCATGGAATGTTAATGGGCTCCGCCATCTAAATGGATGAGATGAAAAGAACTCGACCCTGCTATTTCTCTGATCAAATAAGGATCCAACCATAAGCTGTCAAACTTACCATGCCTCCTCGGTTTCTCCTCCTTATCCTACAATAGCTATTATCTCAACCATGAAGTCTCTACGTAAAGGTGACTTGTGAAATCTTTCTTAACCTTGCTCACGATTTCTGCGGTTAGATCATAAGCCCTTGATGATTTTCATCTAACTCATTGATTTGATTGACCCTGTTCTGAACTGCTTCCTGCTTTGTGGAAGTGTCTTCAACTGACCCATAAGTAGAAAGTCTAGGATGCACTGGCAACCTAGCCTCCAATCCATATACCCTGGCTCAAAGCGGACTCCTTCGGTAGCTTCTTTCTTTATTAAATGCATTATAATGCATGTTTGATTTTGCTATCCCAAGACATCTTGTTTTCACCGCGACTATTTCTTAACAATGGTCATTAAGTTTTATTGCTTGACTCAGCTTCCCTTAGGGATAATGTCTGATGCATGTGATGAGATAATACCATATTTGAAACAAAAGGATGGCATCTTGGCGAACAAAGGCCTTGGCATTATCTGTCACTATCTTTGATGGAACCCCAAACTGGCTATGATTACGTCTTCTAGGAAATCTATCACTACCTTTTCAGTTGCTGCTTTTGTAGGAATGGCTTCAACCCATTTTGTAAAAGAATCTGTGGTGTGAGAACCATGAATAACCATTAATTGAATTATCACTAAACTTTCCGATGAAGTCCAAACTCCACTACTGAAAAGGTGCTTCAAACACTACTGGTTGCAAAGTCTTCAACCACCGCTTTCTGTGAAAAGGCGTATGGCTCACATTTCGAATATAAGCCGATGTCGTCCCGAGAAAATATGGTGGGTAATAATATCCTGCTGGGATTTTGTAGGTAGTAGTTTTTAGCGGCAAAGTGTCACGAGGAAATTCTGATTTCACAGGATAACTAGGAGATCATGTCCAGAGGCCCACATGGTCCTAGACATAGATGCAGGCTTGATTGACGAGCATGGCCCTTGAGGGGCCCATCTTTTCTTCTTCGGCCAGGACATCACGCGTGATGCCGGCCTCCATCACTCACAGGCTTTAGGCTTGCATCGAAGGGCTCTTGCTCCATGAGAGTGAATTGGTCAGAGGTATCATGGTATGTGTCATATTTGATCATTATAACCCTCTTATGTATACATTAGATCTCTTTCATTTGAGGATAAGCGCTGGATTTTACACTAATCTACTTGATGTTGGGGTGATTGATTGGGTAGCTTAGCGAGTTGGTATTCATGGGTTTTGGTTAGCCACCAAGGGGTTTTGAAGGTATCGTCCGGCTCCTTCATATTATCACTTTTTCATCTTAAACCCACTCATCATCCCATTCTCCTAGTCTAGCCATTAGGATTACCTTGAGGTACATCTTATCTTGTGGGAAGAAGGGGCTAAAGAGCCCGAGGAAGGTAAGCAGTGGTAAAAGATAAAAGCCATAGGAAAATTAAAACCTAGATGCTTGGGGATCCACAGGAAAGTGATAAAGCCTCATAAGAAGCGGGACCCTAAAGTGATAAATAAATAGTGCAAGGTCCTAACCAAGAGGGATGGGAAATTCTCATCATGAGCCGGCCCGATATGTTCATAGGTATTTAGCGGTATGACATTGCCACCATCGGTCACCAAACCAGGGCATTGACCTTTTGTTGCATGGCCAAAGGAAGGAGGTCTCATCACGAGCCGACCTATTATGACTGTGGGAATGTAGTGGTATGAAACTAATATTCATATGGTCACCAAGCCAAGGTTGTGTCCTCTTCGTCAAGGCTTGTAGCAAAAGAGAAATAAAGAAAGATAAATGGGGCTCGGAGAAAAAGTGCATCCATGGCGGGTGCAGCTCGCCTCCTACAAAAGCAACCACAAGGGCGACCTGACCCTAGGTCTGACTATGACTAGAAATCCTTAAAACCACATCATGTCACTATCCATGGTTTGAATAGCCCTTTGCGGAAACTCTCCATTTCACGTGGGTATTAGTAAGAGTTTGCCCTTTTGGTTGCTTTGGCTCGTATGAGTGGGTTTGTGTAGAGGGTCTTTGAGCTCATTAAATTTGTTAGGGATGTTATGCGCCTATGGCTGATAATTTTAATGATGAAATGTGATTTACATTGCCATTGTCTAGGGCTGATGAGCCCCACAGGCGTAGCTTTGATGTCTTGAGGACCATGCGTGAGGACGGTGCACCGGGGATCGGGGTGCACATGGGAGATGATTAGTTCGGACCTCCATGGGGCTGATCCCCATATGCCATGGTCTATGCCAAAACGTCTTGATGATGGCGTCCCTCTTCTTCTTTGTGACTAGCCCGTGCACATAGAAGAAGAGGACGCCCTCATCGGGGCGTTTTGGCATAGGTCATGACTTATGGGGATCGATACAGCCGGATGGGACATGGACCTTGATGGGCGGGGGCGCCACCGGTGCTAGTTGGGCCGATTTCTAGGGCGTAATGGCGTGATGCTGGAGTCTCTTAGACGCGTTAGACGGGTTCTTTGGAGCCCGGGGAGGGGCAGCGATTTTGCTCATTGGATGGTTATCAAGCCCTAAAGGGCCGCGTCTCCCCTAAAGGGGGCTTGGCGCCCTTCATTTTATCTCATATTTTGGTATTTTAGCATGTAAAAGTGACAAATGATTAAAAGCGTGTTGTTAGCCTTGTCGGCTATTTATTGACCTATTTTATAATTAAAGGTCAGAAAGTATTGTATAAATGAGGATGTTTTTCCCTCTTTTTGGATGATAACATAACTTGCTCTCATTTGAGAGGACATTTCTAGTCTTTTGTTCTTGGTTTATTCTTCTCTTGGAGTGAGTCGCAACCTCTTGGAAGGCTATTATTTGGCAAGTGGTGCTATTGTTCATTGGAAGGATTACAACTAGACTTTAGTTTGCTTTCTTCATGATCTTGTAAGTGTTTTTCATCAAAACTTCTTGAATGAATGGTTCTTTGATTTAACATTTGCATTCATTGTTATCTTGTTGTTATTAGCAATCCTTGAAAACCTAGGGAGCCAACAAACAAGTAGGTGGTGGCTTTGCTCATCCCCATGAACAAAGCTTTAAGCCATTTGATTTGAGGAGAATTAGCTAGCCATAGCTACCCTAGCCATCTCATTTCTTGAGTTAGTTTTAAGCACAAGTTGAAGAAAGAAGTGATCCTAGGCTAATTGAGTTTACACCTAGCGTTTACTTCTAGGGTTCAAACCTTATGACAACACTTTTGACCCTAACTTGTGCTCCTATTGCCGTTTTGCCAAGTAAGTCTTAAGAGAGAAGAGGAAGCTCTAGGCCTAGCTTTAGCTACACCTAGGTAAGCCTTTCCTTCTTAGAGTTTGGGTTTGTGGCCTTGCCATATAACACCATCAAACCCTAGCTCTCTTATTGTCTTAAGTTTGAGTCCTTCCTAAACCATTAGTCTCATCTCCATTGACTCCATTAACCCAAGGCACTAGTCAGAAACCCTTGCTTGAGCTTTATTTATGTCTGCTTCTCTCAAACCTACTCTTTAAATTTACCAAACCCTAACGTCTAACCCTAGCTGGTTCTAAGACTAACCCTAAGATGATAGCGTTTGGCCTAAATTGAAATTTGCTTGGATGGAAAGGTCAGGCTTGTTATCTCTTCATGGCCCAGGTGGTTTGGTTTTACTGCTTTTCATTGGTTAGATTTGTCAAAGCGTCCATCCTTGGCTAGCTAACTTTTAGCAAAACAACAAAAGTTATATAAATTTGGCGTTACACAGTGTGAGTTTTCTTGTTTATACCTCAAGCGTTGTGATATTTTTCACCTATTTTGATTGTCATTGAGTTATTGATTGCATATGAAAGCTTATTTGATAAAGCGTTCCACTCAATTGTCCTAATTTTTGACCTAAATTAATGCTTGACGTCCTTGCTGGCAACAACGATTATATATGGCCAGTAATTATTATATATGTGAGCTGATTTGACATGTTTATTGCATTAATGATATGATACAAGGTCTAATATTGAACATTAGATGCTTATTATCTCATACTTTGTTGATGAAGTGAAGTATAAACCTTTGACGACTGCAGGCATCATTGGCTTCGTCAATAATGGCATTGATTAATTGCTCATATATGTATTGGAAGATGGTCATTAAATTTTGAAATTACTAACCTTGCAAAGCACATTTTCTAGTTTTCTTTGACTTGTCTCACAAACAGGTGCATCTGTCGATTGGAAGGCCTTTCTTGACTATCTCATACTAGGCTGTAATCTGTGGAAGGAACCTGTGCACCTTGATCCATCATCCTTAGCCCTTCTTGAACCTAGATTACTTTAGGGACGTCTCCTTGGACTAGCCCTCCTAAATAGGAAAGAGCCCCCCATCGAGGGTGGCGGTGGGTGGGGAAGCTCCTGATACGCCGGGATTCCTTGACTCAAGCTCTTTTAACCTTTCCTACAAAGCCGTGCGATACTTGAGTGTCCACAAAACCCTCCATGGAATTTGTCCATTAGTTTCTTTGACTCAGCATCATCCGCACATCTTAAGGATAACCCCATCGAGTTCTGCATCCTAATCCATATCTAGTGAGGACATACTTGGAAGATTTTAACCTCAAGCCCTTTTCTTGTGTCCTACTAGATGGCTTGGGTGAATTCTTAAGATAGAAGGTGATAATACGTATACCAATCTACTTGTTCACGTTTCAACAAGAAGTTAGAGGATTATTCTTCATTAATGATTTGAGGTTAACCATACCAAAGGCTTTCTCATTACTTTCTATCAACACCCATTTTAGCAAGCCTTGACCCTTAATCAATTTTTTTGGTTTAATTTCCAAATCATACTCTTAGTTTAGCAATCCACCTACCCCTTGAACCCAATCCTTCTACTTGAGATAAAACATATTTAACTGCAGAATTAGGAACATAACCAATTACCTTGGAATATCCAAAGAAGACTCTGAAATGTTTGAAAGATTTGACTAAGGCTATCAAACATAGGATACTTTAATTCTGAATTTTACAAGGCCCTACTCATATATGCAATAGGCATATCATGGTCTTGATCATTTTTCCCGAGCAACACTCAACAATAGTGTCTTTAGAGCGAAAATCTGAGAAGTCCTTCTCATAGTCACGGAATTGTAATATTAAAGAACTGGAGCTTTACATATGGTAGTCTTTATCTGTTCAAAAGCTAGTTTACTTTCATCATTCCATTTCAAATTTTACATCCTTCTTAGTAAGCTTATATAGGTTTCATGATTTCAACATAGTTAGGAATGAACCTATATATAAGGAACAGTTTGTCCTAAGAGGATTGAAGAAGTTTCTTTGTTGTGGGCAAAGACACTTTAATAACCATCTTTAGTTAGCAACCCCCATCTTTAGTGATGATGTGTGGCCAAAGAGTTTACCTTCTGTTACCCAAAAGACCGACTTAGTAGGATTTAGAGAATTCCAAATTCGACATGTCACCGCCCAAAACTTGCCTAAGGTGGTCAATGTGAGTTTTACCATCCTTAGAAAAAAGCTATTAAATCATCGATAAATTTCAATCAATTTTCCAATCAACCCACAGGCATGATCCATGGCTCACGAGAAGAGTAGCTCCAGCATTTGATAAAACCAAATGGCATTCTAAGATATTCAAAGTTCCCCATGGAGTAGTAAAAGTTGTCTTATGCCTATCCTCGGCTTTGGTCTTGCTCACGATTATAACCTGAGAATCCTTCAAGCATGGAAATCATTCTTGGACCTGTAACTCTTTGAAGTAAATTTTCCATATTGGGTAGGATGAAGTTGTCTTTTGTGCAAGTAGTGTTTAAGTTCTTGAAGTCAATGCATATTTGAATATTCCATGTCTTCTTCCTGGCAACAACCATATTTGGACACCAAGAAGCATGTGCAGTGCTGTCACGGTACTTGCTTCTAACATTTTTGTAACTCCTTTTGAACCAAAGAAGCTAACTTGAGGTTTAAGCGCCTCAACTTTTTTGTCTAAAGGGTTTGGTACCTTCCTTAAGAGGAATTACATCTTTGAATCACATCCTCCCAATAGACTTTGAGCTCATCATAGCTGAAAGCAAGACATCCCTATATTCTTTTAATAGCTTAGCTCAATTTCATTTCTTTCATCTATAGGGGGTAGTCTTTTCTTTTTATTAACTTAGGCTCTTCACTAGTTCCAATATTGACTTCATGGTAGTCCCATAGTTTTTTCTTTGTTTTCATCTTTTTGCTTATGACCATCCTGTCTATCAAAGATTCTTTTTGAAGAAACCACTTGCTTAGGTAATGTCTTTGCCTCATCATCATTCTCGGTGTAAGTGGAACCTTCTTCTTTCAAACTTATGCCTAAGTCCGAAAATTCATGGATGTGAAGTAAAAACTTGACCATCATTTTGTCATCATCAAGAAGACACCTTAATGGTCCATGTTATCAGGGACCGAGGGTCTAAAATGACTCTCTTGAAATATTCTCATCAATTAGAGGTACTACGGAAGGCTGTAGTGTGGAAGAAATTTTGCTCTTGCACAAGTCGAGGAGTCTTCATGATTTAGACAGCACTATCACCTTGCATTGCTCAACCAACCACCTAAGTCAAAGTTTAAGTCTGCATTAATAGGCACATTAGTCTTAGGAGGAGTTGAGATACCTTAGGAGAACTAGTTTGACTTTTATCTTGACTTTATTTCCACCCCTTTGGTATGTAATTCTGCCCCTAAACTTAGCCATTTCTGCAACTTGTTGGAGAGTGGGCTTGGGCCCATACTTCTCTGTAGCTTTATCAATATTACCATTCATAAAGTTTCCACAACTTCCATAATCATTGAAATCCATCCAATCACACATGCCACCATAGAATCTTTCATCACACATATTTGCTTTTTCATTTCCTTGGTCTCCATAATCATTATTACCCTCTTCAAGGAAAGCTAGACAAATGCTGTTATCCCGATATCTAGGGATAACTAGGAGATCATGTCTCGAGGCCCACATGGTCCCTAGACATAGATGCAGGAGTGACAGGCATGGTCTGGAGGACCCACCTTCTTCTCGTGAGACTTGTCCCTTGCCGTGATACCGGCCTCCACTCCTTTCACAGAGCTTTGGGTTTTGCATGAGAGAAAAGGCTCTTGCTCCGCCCAGAGTGGTGGTCAGAGGTATCATGGTATGTCTCATACTTGATCATTATAACTAGCATGTATGCATTAGATCCTCTTTCACTTTGGATGACTGCTTGGATCTTACACTAATCCCACTTGACCCTTTGTTGGGGTGATTGATTGGGTGGCTTAGCAAGTTGGTATTCATGGGTTTTGGTTAGCCTTTTAAAGGGGTTTGAAGAACCATCGTCCATCCTCTCATTTTCTCACTTTTTCATCTCTTAAAACCGCTCATTTCCCCTCCCCTAATGCGGCCTTTAGAAAGATATCCGTTACATCTTGTCTTGTGGGGAAGAAGGGGCTAAAGGCCCGGGAGGTAAAAGCGGCTGGTAAAGATAAAAACCATAGGAAAATCAAAACCTAGAGATGCGCCATGAGGTCCCGAGAAGGCAATAAAGGCCTCTCATAAGCCCG
Source organism: Picea sitchensis (assembly GCA_010110895.2). Taxonomy (NCBI): domain Eukaryota; kingdom Viridiplantae; phylum Streptophyta; class Pinopsida; order Pinales; family Pinaceae; genus Picea; species Picea sitchensis. The sequence goes on along the minus strand of SNQJ01S0178311.1, from coordinate 1,888 downwards.
GGGCCCCTAAGAAATGATAAATAAATAAGTCACGAGACCTAACTAAGAGGATGGGAGGAGTCATCATCCTGAGCCAGGCCATTATGTTCATAGGTATTTAGCGATTGTAACATTGCCACCATCGTAGTTTACCACGCCAGGGTAATGACCTTTAGTTGCATAGCCAAGGAGTCTCATCACGAAACCAGCTGTTATCATTTCCGTGAAAGATACTAGTAAGGTAACACTGTCAGCTCTGGCCACTAGCCAAGGTAGTGTCCTCTTTGTCAAGGCTTGTAGCAAAATATAAATAAAGAAAGATAAGGCAATACAGGGCTTGGAAAAAATTGCATCCATGACGGTGCAGCTCGCCTCCTACAAAAGAAGGCACCCACAGACAGGAAACCAACCTAGGTCTAACTATAACCAGACATCCCTAAAAACCATATCACGTCACTATATACATGTTTTGGATGACCCTTTGCGGAACTTCCAGTTCTTGTGGGTATTGACCCAATAGGTTGCCCTGGTTACTTGACTTTTATGGTGGGTCTGTGTAAAGGTCTTTGAGCTATTAGAAGATTGTTAGGGGTGTTATGCATACATTTGATAATTTTAATGATGAAATTTGATTTACATTGCTATGATGTCTAGGACTGATGAGCCATGGAGGGCGTAACGATGTGCAGGACCATGCTCGGCGGACGGGTACCAGAGGATCGGTGCACATGGGAGATCAGTCAGTTCCGGCCCGGACCTCCATGGGATGAAGAGCCCATCAGATGGACGTTGGGATGTGGGTGGCAGGACAGTAGTGTGACGAGGCCACAGAGGAGAAGAAGGACGCCCCTCAGGACGTTTTGACATGGGTGGCTTATGGGGATCCAGCCCTGACAGGTGGACGTGGACCATGATGGACAGGACGCCACCGGTGATGGACGATTTCAGGGCACGTGGCAGCCTTCTTAGGTTTGTTTGGCACGTGTGGGATGATGCTGGAGCCCCAGGGAGGGCAACGTTTCACTCAGTTGATGGTTGTCATGCCCTAAGAGGGGCTAACATCTCCCTTGGAAGGGCTTGACGTCTCTATATTTCTGCTTATTTTGGCATTTAACATGTAAAAGTGACAAATGATTTAAACTGGACTGTTAGCCATGTCGGCTATTTTGTTGACCTATTTTAATTTTAAAGTCAACGTATTGTATAAATAGGATGTTTTTCTCTTATGGATCATAACATAACTTATATCAGAGATGATCAGTTCGGACCTCCATGGGGCTGAAGAGCCCATCAGATGGACGTTTGGATGGAAGATGGCAGGACAGTAGTGTGACGAGCCCTTGCACAGAGGAGAAGAAGGATGCCCTCAGGACGTTTTTGACATAGATTTGTGGCTTATGGGGATCATCCCCTGACAGGTGGACGTGGACCATGATGGACAGGACGCCACCATTGATGCTGGACGATTTCCAGGGCACGTGGCAGCCTTCTTAGGTTTGTTTGGCACGTGTGGGATGATGCTGGAGCCCCGGGAGGGGCAACGTTTCACTCAGTTGATGGTTGTCATGCCCTAAGAGGGCTAACGTCTCCCTTTAGGGGCTTGACGTCTTCATATTTCTGCTTATTTTTGGCATTTAGCATGTAAAAGTGACAAATGATTTAAAACTGAACTGTTAGCCATGTCGGCTATTTTGTTGACCTATTTTAATTTTAAGGTCAACGTATTGTATAAATAGAGGATGTTTTTCCCTCTTATGGATCATATGACAACTTGCTCTCACTTGTGAGAGAGACTCTTTAGCTCTTGTCTTATTTTTTGGTCTCTTGGAGGAGGTAGCGCAACTTCTTGGAGGTTTTATTTCTTGGTGAAGTGGTGCTTTTTGCTATTGGAAGGTTTACAACTAGGGAT
>SNQJ01S0178309.1:15623-35236 GCA_010110895.2 Picea sitchensis | reverse complement strand
TTTTCCTCTCCAAATACAGGAGTATTCTTTATGATTTCATCTGGACAATGAATAAAATCATTTTCATCTTTATATTTGGAAGAGTAATCTAACAGATCTTGAGCACATTCTACATATCCCTTACAACAATTATGACAAATACTTTCAGAGGGATAAAAAAATTTGCAGTTTTCATTGAATACTCTGTGGAAATCCTTCAAGGATGAAATTTTGGAAGGGGGTAACGAGAAATACCATTTACGTGCATCCCCATGCAATGAATACATGAACATTTTCATCAAAATATCTTCATGATGTATGTCAATCTACTACATCAAATTATGAAATTCATGAACATGCTCAATAGGGTTGTCATCCTTACCTTCATAAAATCTAGGCAGCACATCTTGCCATTCAGCAATAAGAGGCACAGGATGTGGATAATCATTTATGGATAATAAATTGAGTGGGGCAAACCTTCTATCCAAGATAGCCTTCATAACCATTTAATTGGTCTCATTCCAGTGGATTCACCAAAAGACTCTAAACAATGGAGTTGCCATGGTGAATGTGCAGTCTTGAAGGTGTCCAGCTTTAGTCACCATCTAAAGCTGGAGTTGTGCAATGTCATTCTTCCTAGGGAGATTTTCAATCTACTCAAATCTGTCCCCAACAATGGTGCCAATTATGTTATCACTCCAAGAGTAACTCCCAGACTGCAAATGAGAGTAAGCTTGGTAACATAGAAATATAAATGGATTAAAATAGTTTGAATAGGTGGATCAACCAGAGAAGAGTAAAAGGGAGGGCATTAGACTGCTGCAAATACATTTCATTGGGCATGGAGTCATATCATCCTACAGAAAAAAGGCAATCAAGTTTCCTACTAGACAAAAGTCTTATGAAAAGATGGATAGAARAATAGAAGGTAAACAAAGAAAATAGTATCCACATAACAAAGATCCTTTTTGTAATATATATTAAAGGGTGCTTGAACAATAATTTGTGATTAACAAGTAATCACCACAAATTCTTTGCAGCTCATGAATTCATTAACCAAAGGTAGCTTTTGATATTCAAAATCTGTAAATATTACTCAAGAAAGATAACAAGATAAAAAGATAACAAAGAACAAAATGTTTGATAATAAACTCTCATGAATCTCTAATGGCAGAAATGCTAATTACAACAGGCCCTCGGGATTACAATTGAGCAAATAAATTATTCCTCTAGCTCTCTCCTCTCTTGGATCATGAATCCAACCCCGTATCTTCAAAATATATCCTTCCTTAAATAGAAAATAGCATATAAATAACCTTAGTAGGTCTAATCCCATCTCCTCCAGTGGATTCTAAGCCTTAGAGATAGCTGGCAACAATCAAAGAGACAAAAATCCATCAAACTACTAATTTTCAGGAATTTGTTGGAAGTCAGTAATAATTTGTTTCCACCTCATGCATGAGGCCTTTGATGGATATAAATATCAGGTGAAAGTATCCCTTGACATCTAAATGATCCTTGATAATCCATTTGAATCCTCCTTGATAGGTTTCCAACCTCCCAACAAGGCGAATATCAAAACCATGACCACTACAGGAAATTAGGTAGTACCGCTGTAAAACAGTTGGTAACACCACTTCTATGTCTAATATCTCTCAAAACATACCACATTTTGAAACAATGAGAGAGATTTTTTGTTATTTGGAATGTTTTGAACAAAAACCTCCTCCAGTTTTCAAAAATACATTCTCAATTGTTCATAATTCAAGTTTCAACTTAGTGACTCAAAATTGGTAAAATAACTCTGAACAATTCATTTTCTGCAAGAATTTAGGTAGCGAATTTAGGTAGCACCTGCCTGTGTGTCTGTGTCAAATTCGGTAGCAGAAATCCAAGGGTTCTTTTGATGCTTCGAACCTTGTAAGAGTGTTGTAAATTGTTGTTCTTTACACTTGACACTTTAACCAATTGACGCAGTAGCAGTAAACGTGCTTCCACCACCTCGGGCTCTCCTGCTCACAGTATCGTTCAATTCCTTCGTGCGAGCCGAAGCGGCTCTTTTGATTCCTCCATGGAATCTCTGCTAGAAACCCAATCCACAGGTCCTTCTCTTTCCCTATCATGGCCTCTGCATGCGCCTATGTCTTTTCCCCGATGATAATCTTGGGTTTCGGAGTTTCTTGTTTTCTGGTGTCGAGAGTTCCTGTCGTCTCGAACTCCCAAACTTCGATTCGCCGATGTGCTCTTTTCAGCCTTAGCCCCTCCTGGCTATGTTCCTAGTCCATGTGACTAGTCCTCATAAGACCACAACCTTACCACCTATTGGGACTTTAGGGTTTCAAATGATGAAATGCATTTGCCCACGAGACAAACAATCCCTCGAATCCCGATTCTCCAATATGTTGATAGCTGGCCCCTCGATGGTGCTTTCCTTCTTCTTGTCAGGGTTTCAGACTTTGCGATTCCAAATTGTAAGGACTTCGTGTCCACAGGATTTATGATATCTCGATGCTTGATCTCCCGATGTGGCTCTCCTATCAGGACTTTTCCCGAAGGCTTCGATCGCTGCCACACGTCCCTTCAAGATGGATGGTCTTGATTTCCCCTCGCTGTTCGTGACTTCAAGTGTCCCGGATGCCTCATCTTCAGGACTCCCAAAATGTCAACCTTGGATATACTGATGACCGATATCCTGATACCTATCTGGACTTTCATCCTCCACGAATCCTAGTGCCCAGATCTCCGAATGAATGATCGCGTGACACGTGAACTTCCTCAAATCAAAGGCTGTGATTATTTCGTTGTTTCGGGACATGAAATGTCCCAACTTTCTTGACCTCAGGATCTTCGATATCCTGAGTGTCGATATCTCGATGCCTTTCGGGAATTTTTTCCTCTCATTTCAAGGGATTAAACCTCATGCAGGTTCTGGCCGATCCAACAACTGACAGGTATCTTGATCAGATCTGACGGCTCACGATCTCCCCCTTCTATGCACTTCTCCTGCTCCTTCCTGGATGTAGAAACCAACGGTCCATATCTCTTTTCTCCACCGATCCAATGGCTACTGTGCTCTCCTGAACTTGTGCACTCCTTCTTCCCAAACTTGGAAAAACTCCAAGTTCCCAAAGGTCTCAAACTTTGCTCCCTTTCTTCTATGTGAGCTCCTATACCTGAGTTCTCGCCTACGTATGAAGACGTTGTTCCCTCTGACATTCTGGGAACTCTGAACTCCTCCAAAGAGTTCTTCAACCTTTGCACTCTTTGTAGCTACGCTCTGTGCCTGAAATCACTCATCCCTCCTGAGCTTCTGCACCCGAATCCTCAAGGGACTCTATGACTCCTATGCCTTTGTAGAGTCTTTACGCACACACGGTGCTGCCTCTCCTCAGCTTCTCACATGCTCAGACCCCTAAGGGATTTTGTCCTTCTTCCTTCTCCCACAGATGGAGAATATAATTCCCTCCTGGCTATCCATCTGCTCAAGCAACCTCTTGCTAAGCCTTTTAGGGTGTTCAACAACCATGTGAAGATCCTTCAGTGGATTCTTCCTTCAATTATAGAACTCAAAGAGTTCTCTTCTCCTGTTCCTATCTACACACTTACTCAATGCCCACCTGGCAGAGTATCTTTTCCCAGAACGTTTAGCAGTTATGTCCTCCTATGCACATATGCATCCGCTCAATGCCCACTTGGCAGAGCTCTCAGAATCCTCAGTGATTCTATCTCTTTTTCCCGAACTCACAGCAGAGCTCTCCCTCTGTGCACTCCTTGCACCTGCTCAATGCCCACTTGGTAGAGCTTCACAGAATCCTCTAGTGATTCTGTCTGCAACTGTGTCTCTCCTACACAGCCTTGCCTCTAGGGTGTTCAGCAACCTTGAGGTCTTCCCTGAGTTGTTTATTCCAGTTCTTGTGCTGCAGCATGTCTTTGTCTGAACCCGCAGAATTCAGAAGTGCAACCTCTGTGCACAGCTTATCAGAACCCGCAGTGTTCTGTCACACCCTCTTGGCATGAAGACTCAAATAATTTCACCTGAAATCAAACCAACTTCTGCAAATGCAAACCTACAACATACATCTACAACACATAAAGAACACTCACAGACATTCATTCAACACAGAATACATGCAGGAAAAACTGCTTCTGTTTATATTAAAATGGAAAATCCTTGTTTGTACAAGGTGTTCATGAGCACAGCCTGTAACAAGGTCTCGGCTCTTCTCTCTTCTACTCTCTACTTGTAGATTCTCTATTCTATCCCCCTCACTAGCTATCAAAGAGATACAATTGATATTTTTACATGAGGGAGCNGAATACATGCAGGAAAAACTGCTTCTGTTTAGATTAAAATGGAAAATCCTTGTTTGTACAAGGTGTTCATGAGCACAGCCTGTAACAAGGTCTCGTCTCTTCTCTCTTCTACTCTCTACTTGTAGATTCTCTATTCTATCCCCCTCACTAGCTATCAAAGAGATACAATTGATATTTTTACATGAGGGAGCTCTTCGAGCTCTTCCCTCCAATCTACCTACCCTATTCAATTACATTGAATGGGATGTCTAGTCTAGCATCTGTATCTAGATCTCAGCCATACAAACATTAAATGTCGATCTTATCTACAGCCTGCGCAAAGGCACGACTCTATGGGTCAACAGCCTAAGCAATTAAATTACATTTGATTCAAAATAAAAGATGAGGGCTACGCCTCTCTTCAACATTGAATGCGTGCACTCAACATGGTTGGCTGGCTAGCTGGTTGACGTGGAGAGGGGCTCCTGCATCATACTCCTCAGCTGCAAAATTCATGAGCTCCTGGTCATGAGCTTCCCATCTCAGCTGTGGGAATCCTCCTGTATCCCAAATCATCCTCTCGAGCTGTTCATCCGCTCCATTCTGCTGCAGCTTATGCATTGTTGCTACTGCTGCTGCTTCCTTGTTTCTGTTCAGCCTCTCCTTGCTGACAATATCTGCTGATCGGATCATCAGCTCCATGATCTCTTCGATCACTTCATCCATCTTCTCCCATGGCTATCTCTGCTCATGCATTCTCCTCAATTGCAAAAAATTTTGGCACATGAGCAGACCATCATGATCTCCCATGCCTCCTTCATCAGTTTCCAACTTCACCTGTAGGATGTGCACACTCTGCACTTTCACCCTCTCTTCCAGGGCTTCAATTTGGTCATACAGATCAACCAAACTAATGTTGTTTTTTTCTTCTTCTTCTTCTACTCCAAACTCCCCTGTTGCAGTATTTTTAGCTTCCTTGCTGAAAATATTGAGCCATTCCTCATAATGGTCATCATCCTCTCTGTCTGCTTCTTCTTCTGCTTGGGTAGTCTCAAACACCTGCTCCAATCCCTCTTCTTTTATGACAGTCACAGCTGAGTGTTCTGTTGTTTTTGTTGCACCATCTGCAACACAGACTTTTTCCTCCCACTGGGCAAATGGTAGGAATACCTAAATTCCTCCATTCATCAGAACATCCCTCAAATCCTCCTCCTCAGTCAGTTTCACCTGCTGATCTAAATCCATCTCTGAATTTATGAGACCCTCCGATAGTCTCATCTGCTCTGTCATCCCCTCGGGCTTATCAAAACTCACCTGCTCATCCCTTCCCACCTGGCAATATGGGATGCTTTTGCTGCCCTCTTGGAATTCTTTGAGGTCCCGTAATAACCTCATATCATTTCCCAACTGGCAATGTGAAATTCCTTGGTTGTCCTCATGACAGCCTCTGAGATCCCGTAGCGATCTCATTTCGTTCTCCACCTAGCAAACTGGAATTTATTCTCTTCACTCATGGTAGTTCTTGAGATCATCAACTGATCCAAATTCATTCTCTGCATCATTGAGACCTCTCCTAGTCTCTGGTTCACATACCTGAACCATTTCTTCTTCTGGTCCATTGAGGTTTTCATCATACCTCAACCATCTTCTTAACAGCCTTCACTATCTTTTGACCATCAACTCCTTGATTGGCCATTTTACCTCCGGCTTCTTCAGGGGCCACTCATACACCCATCTCGGCTTATTATCTTGTCGCATCTTCAATTCGAGCTTTTCTATATCTACCCTTATTTCATAGATCTCTTTATCCATTTCTGCAAGCTTTTCTACTTTGCTCTTCCTCCCAACATGCCTATGGTCTTCAATAACCATGGTGCTGTCTTTTTCTTCTTTCCTAGCAAACCTGCTGCTATCACTCTACACCAAGAGTGTTACCATCTTCATCCTACAGTCTCCCTAACTTCTTTCTTGATTGTTTCCTACCTACAAACAATCGCCACAGAGTCTCCAACGCTTTGTCTTCTTTTCTCTCCTCTGTTTGCAATATACAAACAGAATCTCGCTCTGATACCACCTGATGTGTATCAGAGTGCTCTTCTCCTCCTGCCTCTCTTGCCTGAAATATACAAGAAAGAATCAGGCTCTGATAACACTTGACGCAGTAGCAGTAAATGCGCGTTCACCACCTCGCGCTCTCCTGCTCACAGGATCGTTCAATTCCTCTGTGCGAGCCAAAGTGGCTCTTTCAATTCCTCTATGGAATATCTTCTAGAAACCCGATCCACAGGTCCTCCTCTTTCCCTGTCATGACCTATGCATGTTCTTGTGACTTTTCCCCGATGATAATCTCGGGTTTCGGAGTTTCTTGTTTTCTGGTGTTGAGAGTTCCTGTCCTCTCGAACTCCTGAACTCCGATTCGCTGATGTGCTCTTTTCAGTCTTATCCCGTTCTGGCTATGTTCCTAGTCCATGTGACTAATCCTCATAAAACCACATCCTTACCACCTATCGAGACTTCAGGGTTTCAAATGTTGAAATGTATTTGGCCACAGGACTACCGATCCCTCGAATCCCGATTCTCCAATATGTTGACAGCTTGCCCCTCGATGGCACTTTCCTTCTTCTTGTCGGGGTTTCGGACTTCGTGATTACAAATTGCAAGGACTTCATGTCCATGGGATTTTCGATATCCCGATGCTTGATCTCTCGATGTGGCTCTCCTATCGGGACTTTTCCCGAAGGCTTAGATCGCTGCCACGCGTCCCTTCAAGATGGATGGTCCTGATCGCCCCTCGCTATTCATGACTTCAAGTGTCCCAGATGCCTCATCTTTAGGACTCCCGAAACACTGACCTTCGATATGTCGATGACCGATATACTGATACCTGTCGGGACTTTCATCCTCCATGAATCCCAGTGCCCAGATCTCCGAATGAATGATCGCGTGACACATGAACTTCCTCAAATCAATAGCTGCGATTCTTTCGTAGTTTTGGGACTTGAAATGTCCCAGATTTTTTGAACTCAGGATATCCGATATCCCAAGTGTCGATATCCCGATGCCTGTCGAGACTTTTGTCCTCTCATTTTGAGGGCTTAAACCTTGTGTAGGTTATGGCCGATCCAACGGCTGATAGGTATCTTCATCAGATCCGATGGCTCACGATCTCCCCCTTCTGTGCACTTCTCCTGCTCCTTCCTGGATGTAGAAACCAACGGTCGAGATCTCTTTTCTCTGTCCATCCGACGACTACTCTGCTCTCCTGAACTTGCGCACTCCTTCTTCCCAGACTTGGAAAAACTCCAAGTTCCCAAAGGTCTCAACCTTTTCTCCCTTTCTTCTATGCGAGCTCCTATACCTGAGTTCTTGCCTGCGTATGAAGTCATTGTTCCCCCTGAGCTTCTGGAAACTCTAAAATCCTCCAAAGAGTTCTTCAACCTCTGCACTCCTTGCAACTACGCTCTATGCCTAAAAGCACTCGTCCCTCTTGAGCTTCTGCGCCCGAATCCTCAAGGGACTCTATGACTCCTAGGCCTCTGCAGAGTCTTTATGCACACACGGTGTTGCCTCTCCTGAGCTTCTCACACGCTCAGACCCCTAACAGATTTTTTCCTTCTTCCTTCTCCCACAGATGGAGAATATAATGCCCTCCTGGCTATCCTTTTGCTCAAGAAACCTCTTGTTGAGCCTTTCAGGGTGTTCAAAAACTCTGTGAAGATCCTTTAGTGGATTCTTCCTTCAATTACAAAACTCAAAGAGTTCTCTTCTCCTGTGCCTATCTACACACTTACTCAATGCCCACCTGGTAGAGTATCTTTTCCCAGAACATTCAACAATTCTGTCCTCCTGTGCACCTATGCACCCGCTCAATGCCCACTTGGCAGAGCTCTTAGAATCCTCAGTGATTTTGTCTCTTTTTCCCGAACTCATAACAGAGATCTCCCTCTGTGCACTCCTTGCACCTGCCCAATGCCCACTTGGCAGAGCTTCACATAATCCTCTAGTGATTCTGTCTGCAACTGTGTCTCTCCTACACAGCCTTGCCTCCAATTTGTTCAGCAACCTTGAGGTATTCCCTGAGTTGTTGATTCCATTTCTTTTGCCGCAACACATCTTTGTCTGAACCCGCAAAATTTAGAAGTGCAACCTCTGTGCACGGCTTATCAGAACCCGCAGCGTTCTGTCACACCCTCTTGGCGTGAAGCCTCAAAGACTTTCACCTGAAATCAAACCAACTCCTGCAAATGAAAACCTACAGCATACATCTACAACACATAAAGAACACTCACAGACATTCATTCAACACAGAATACATGTAGGAAAAACTGCTTCTGTTTATATTAAATTGCAAATGCTTGTTTGTATAAGGTGTTCCTGAGCATCGCCTATAACAAGGTCTCGGCTCTTCTCTCTTCTTCTCTCTACTCGCAGATTCTCTATTCTATCCCCCTCACTAACTATCAAAGAGATACAATTGATCTTTTTACATGAGGGAGCTCTTCAAGCTCTTCTCTCCAATCTACCTACCCTATTCAATTACATTGAATGGGCTGTCTAGTCCGGTATCTGGATCTAGATCTCAGCCATACAAACATTAAATGACAATATTATCTACAACCTACACAAAGTCACGACTCTATGGCTCAAGAGCCTAAGAAATTAAATTACATTTGATTCAAAATAAAATATGAGGGCTACGCCTCTCTTCATCATTGAATGCGTGCACTCGACGTGGCTAGTTGTTTGGCTGGATGACGTGGAGAGATTCTCTTGCATCATACTCCTCAACTGCAAAATTCATGAGCTCCTCCTCATGAGCTTCCCATCTCAGCTGTGGGAATCCTCTTGGATCCCAAATCATCCTCTGGAGCTGTTCATCCACTCCATTCTGTTGTTGCTTCTGTGCCGCTGCTGCTTCCTTCTTTCTGTTCAGCCTTTCCTTGCTGATAGTGTCTGTTGATCGCATCATTAGCTCCATGATCTCTTCGATCACTTCATCTAGCTGCTCCCATGGCTGGATCTACTCATGCAGTCTCCTCAACTACAAAAAATTTTGGCACATGAGCAGACCATCATGATATCCCATGCCTCCTTCATCAGTTTCCAACTTCACCTATTGGATGTGCACGCTCTACACTTTCACCCTCTCTTCCAGGGATTCAATTTGGTCATACAGATCAGCCAAACTATTGTTGTCTGTTTCTTCTTCTTCTACTACTACAAACTCCCCTGTTGCAGTATTTTCAACTTCTTGGCTGAAAATATTGAGCCATTCCTTAGAATGATCATCATCCTATCTGTCTGCTTCTTCTTCTGCTTGGGAAGTCTCAAACACCTTCTCCAAACCCTCTTCTTTTCTAATAGTCACAACTGAATGTTATGTTGTTGTTTTTGCACCATCTGCAACACAGAATTCTGCCTCCCCCTGGGCAAATGGTAGGAATACTTGAATTCCTCCAATCATCAGAAGATCCCTCAGATCCTCCTCCTTTGTTAGCTGCACCTGCTGATATAAATCCATCTCTGAATTTATGATACCCTCCAATAGTCTCATCTTCTCTATCAGCTCCTCGGGTTGATCAAAACTCACCTGCTCATCCCTGCCCACCTGGCAATATGGGATGCTTCCGCTGCCCTTTTGGTAGTCTTCGAGATCCCGTAATGACCTCATATCATTGCCCAACTGGCAATGTGAAATTCCCTAGTTTTCCTCATGACAGTCTCTAATATTCCACAGTGATATCATTTCGTTGTCCACCTGGAAAACTAGAATTTCATCTCTTCCCTCATGGTAGTTCTTGAGATCCTCAACTGATCCAAATTCATTCTCCACATCATTGAGACCTCTCCCAGTCTCTGGTTCACATACCTAAACGATTTCTTCTTCTGGTCCATTGAGGTTTTCAGCATACCTCAACCATATTCTTAACAACCTTCATTGTCTTCTGACCATCAGCTCGTTGACTGGCCATTTTACCTTCGACTTCTTCATGGGCCACTCATACACCCATCTCGGCTTCTTATCCTACCACATCTTCAATTCGAGATTTTCTATATCTGCCCTTATTTCATAGAGCTCTTTATCCATTTCTGCAAGATTTTATACTTTTCTCTTCCTCCCAGCATGCCTATGGTCTTCAATAACCATGGTGTTGTCTTTGTCTACTTTCCTAGCAAACTTGTTGTTTTCACTCTGCACCAAGAGTGTTACCAGCTTCATCCTATAGTCTCCCTGACTAATTTCTTGATTGCTGCCTACCTGCAAACAATCGCCACAGAGTCTTCAGCGCTCTGTCTTCTTTTCTCTCCTTTGTTTGCAATATCAAACAGAATCCCGCTTTGATACCACCTGATGTGTATTAGAGTGCTCTTCTCCTCTTGAATCTCTTGCCTGAAATATACAAGAAAGAATCAGGCTCTGATACCACTTGACGCAGTAGCAGTAAACCTGCATCCACCACCTCATGCTCTCCTACTCACAGGATCATTCAATTCCTCCGTGCAAGCCGAAGCGGCTCTTTCGATCCACAGGTCCTGCTCTTTCCTTGTCATGGCCTCTAAACGTGCCTGTGAATTTTCCCCGATGATAATCTCAGGTTTCAGAGTTTCTTGTTTTCTGGTGTCGAGAGTTCCTGTCCTCTCGAACTCCCGAACTCCGATTCGTCGATGCGCTCTTTTCAGCCTTAGCCCCTCCTGGCTATGTTCCTAGTCCATGTGAATAGTCCTCATAGGACTGTAGCCTTACCACCTATCGGGAATTTGGGGTTTCAAATGCTGAAATTCATTTGCCCACGGGACTACAGATCCCTCGAATCCCGATTCTCCGATATGTTGACAGCTGGCCCCTCGATGGTGCTTTCCTTCTTCTTGTCGGGGATTCAGACTTTGCGATTCTGAATTGCAAGGACTTCGTGTCCACAGGATTTACGATATCTCGATGCTTGATCTCCCGATGTGGCTCTCCTATTGGGACTTTTCATGAAGGCTTCGATCGCTGCCATGCGTCCGTTCAAGATGGACGGTCCTGATCACCCCTAGCTATTCGCGACTTCAAGTGTCCCGGATGCCTCGTCTTTAGGACTCCCGAAATGCCGACCTTCGATATGCCGATGACCGATATTCCGATACCTGTCGGGACTTTCATCCTCCATAAATCCCAGTGCCCATATCTCCGAATGAAAGATCATGTGACACGTGGCCTTCCTCAAATCAACGGTTGCGATTCTTTCGTTGTTTCGGGACTTGAAATGTCCCGGCTTTCTTGACCTCAGGATCTTCGATATCCTGAGTGTCGATATCCTGATGCCTGTCGGGACTTTTTTCCTCTCCTTTCGAGGGCTTCAACCTCGTGCAAGTTCTGGCCGATCCAATGGCTAACGGGTATCTTGATCAGATCCGACGGCTCACGATATCCCCCTTCTGTGCACTTCTCCTGCTCCTTCTTGGACGTAGAAACCAATGGTCCAGATCTCTTTTCTCCGTCTATCTGATGGTTGCTGTGCTCTCCTGAACTTGTGCACTCCTTCTTCCCAGACTTGGAAAAACTCCAAGTTCCCAAAGGTCTCAACCTCTGCTCCCTTTCTTCTATGCAAGCTCAAATACCTGAGTTCTCACCTGCGTATGAAGACGTTGTTCCCCCTAAACTTCTGGGAACTCTAAACTCCTCCAAAGAGTTCTTCAACCTCTGCACTCCTTGGAGCTACGCTCTATGCCTGAAAGCACTCATCCCTCCTGAGATTTCGCGCTTGAATCCTCAAGGGACTCTACGACTCCTATACCTCTGCAGAGTCTTTATGCACACACGGTGTTGCCACTCCTGAGCTTCTCACACACTCAGACCCCTACGGGATTTTGTCCTTCTTATTTCTCCCACAAATGGAGAATATAATTCCCTCCTGGCTATCCTTCTGCTCAAGCAACCTCTTGCTGAGCCTTTCAGGGTGTTCAACAACCCTGTGAAGATCCTTAAGTGGATTCTTCCTCCAATTATAGAACTCAAAGTGTTCTCTTCTCCTGTGCCTATCTGCACACTTACTCAATGCCCACCTGGTAGAGTATCTTGTCCTCCTGTGCACCTATGCACCTGCTCAATGCCCACTTGGCAGAGCTCTCAGAATCCTCAGTGATTCTATCTCTTTTTCCTGAACTCACAACAGAGCTCTCCCTCTGTGCACCCCTTGCACCTGCTTAATGCCCAGTTGGCAGAGCTTCACAGAATCCTCTAGTGATTCTATCTGCAACTGTGTCTTTCCTGAACAGCCTTGCCTCCAAGGTGTTCAGCAACCTTGAGTTCTTCCTTGAGTTGTTGATTCCAGTTCTTGTCCCACAACACATCTTTGTCTGAACCCGCAGAATTCAGAAGTGCAACCTCTATGCACGGATTATGAGAACCCGCAGCGTTTTGTCACACCCTCCTGTCATGAAGCCTCAAAGTCATTCACCTGAAATCAAACCAACTCCTACAAATGCAAACCTACAACATACATCTATAGCACATAAATAACACTCACATACATTCATTCAACACAAAATACATGCAGGAAAAACTGCTTCTGTTTATATTAAAATGGCAAATGCCTGTTTGTACAAGGTGTTCCTAAGCACGGCCTGTAACAAGGTCTCATCTCTTCTCTCTTCTGCTCTCTACTCGCAGATTCTCTATTCTATCCCCCTCACTAACTATCAAAGAGATACAATTGATCTTTTTACATAAGGGAGCTCTTCGAGCTCTTCCCTCCAATCTACCTATCCTATTCAATTACATTGAATGGGCTGTCTAGTCCAGCATCTAGATCTAGATCTTAGCCATACAAACATTAAATGATGATCTTATCTACAGCCTGTGCAAAGGCACGGCTCTATGGCTCAACAACCTAAGCAATTAAATTACATTCGATTCAAAATAAAAGATGAGGGCTACACCTCTCTTCAGCATTGAATCTGTGCGCTCGACGTGGCTGGCTGGCTAAAATGGAGAGATGCTCCTGCATCACCAATCTTGTGCTAACAACCACAACCGCTACTATCCCTTTTATCCTATAAAATAAGGGGTTGGGGTCCCATATAAAAGGGGAAGCACGAGAGAAAATAAACTCTTCCCATTTTATCAAACCCCCTTTGCCCCAATAGAAAATCCCTTTACCTTTTCCCTAAGAGAGAACTTAAGAGGAGAAGAAGATGTGGAAGCAATTGGTTCACTGTGGAGAGGATCCCAAGACTGATTTCAAGGAGCAATGTCAGTCGCATATTGTAAGTGACTTTTGTGAGATTAATATAAAGAAGTACTTTTTTCGTCCCACCAAATGACGTCTTAAACTTATATGATTTGTTTAAATTTATTTTTTATGATGTATAACCCACTAATCCATATGTAGAATGCATTCTTGTAGTTTCTTATTTGTCTTTTGGTGAATGCAGGTCAGCCTTCGGAGGTGAATTGCAGTCAGGACACAACTAAGCGCAAAGGGATCGACACCAGACTCATAGTTTAAGGTATGCCTACCAAATCCATATATCTTGTCTTTTATGTATGATTGTGGGGTAATGTCAAGATAGTTGATAAAATGTAGGAGACTTTATACGATTATCTATTCCTACATTTTAGAACCCTGCTTTAGTCCATAGAGGGGTGTTCCCGCTATAGAAGAATTGGCGAATGTATTGGGGATGCCTCTAGGGTCTTTGGGGATATTTATTTTTGGGTTATTTGAATCAGTTTATTAACTATTTTCTGAGTGTCTGTAAGCTTATGTGTCTTTAAGGGATTCTGGTCTTCCATACTGATGCATACCCCTGACCCTTGGGCCAATATCCATATGTAGAATGCATTCTTGTAGTTTCTTGTTTTTCTTTTGGTGAATGCAGGTCAGCCTTGGGAGGTGACTTGCAGTTAGGACAGAATTAAGCGCAAAGGGATCGACACTAGACTCATAGTTTAAGGTATGCCTACCAAATCCATATATCTTTTCTTTTATGTATGATTGTGGGGTAATGTCAAGATAGTTGATAAAAAGTAGGAGACTTTATACGATTATCTCTTCCTACATTTTAGAACCCTGGTGTAGTCCATAGAGGGGTGTTCCCACTATAGAAGAATTGGCGAATGTATTGCGGATGCCTCTAGGGTCTTTGGGGATATTTCATTTTGGGTTATTTGAATCAGTTTATTCACTATTTTCTGAGTTTCTGTAAGATTATGTGTCTTTAAGGGATTTTGGTCTTCCATACTGATGCATACCCCTGACCCTCAGGCCAAGATCCACACAGGATCTTCCTCAAATCCACAGAAATGAAATAGTTCTTTTGGGCCCTCATTGGAACCCCACGAATCCGATCCACAGGTCATTCATGAAAAATCCACTGACACAAGCAATCCAACAGGCATGAGTCTTCAACCTTCGGCCAAGCCAAGAGATGCTTTTAGAATTTCGCGACTTCACAAATCTTGATGTCGAGTCCTTGATTCCTCAATCCCTAAAATTCCGAAATGCTGAAATACCAAAATGGGCTCAACAACGATTACTCCCAGCCCACATCTCGGTCCATGTGACCACTTTCTCCATGACCACAACCCTACTCCAAAGTCATCTCGTGTTTCACGAATTTCGAGTTTTTTACGCAAATTTCCCTCACTCCTTGTCCTCGGGATTTCCAAAATTTTGAATCCCCAAATGCCAAAATGCCGAAATCTGTGAACGCAACCCTACTCCAAGATACGTTGCATTTCGCAACTTTGGGGTTTTCAACACAAAGTTCCCCGGCTCCTTGTATTCGAGATCGCTAAAATGTTGAAACCCTGAAACTCTGAAACCTCGGAAGTTCTACTCCAAAGGGAGATCAATGGCTATGAGCCTCCCCTGATCCTATGACTTCATATCCTTTCGAGATTTCGTGAGTCAAGAGTCCCGACTCTTACCCTTTGTATCGCCCGGTAGCTAAAATACCAAAATGCTGAAATATCTTTGTTGACAGATCAATGACCCTTATCCCTCTTAGACCAATAGCTACGATCCAACTAGATCAACAACCCACATCCTTTTGGGGTTTTCCCTGAAACCTTGACCGCTCATCATGTGTCCTCCTATGGACGGTCACGATGCTTTCAAGATTTCATGAGTCGGGACTTCCTGTCTCATGACTCTTCCTCCTCGAAATCATGGTGTCTGAAACCCCGATGGCTTCCAGATCTCTGCCATGCATCCTCTAAATAATGGATGGTCTTGATCTTTTTGGGACTTTGATGAGTCCTCTCCTTTGCATATACGAGGGTTAAACCTCATGCACCTTCTCCTAGATTCGATGGCTATCGGTCCCCTGTGCTAGATCTGACGACCCAGATCTATTCTCCTGCACTCTCTCCTCCTGCTAGATGGACATGAACTCAACAATCCAGATCTCTTCCCCAGTGCCCAAATCAACAACAGTTGTTCTCTCCTAAGCTCGCGCTTCTCCCTTCCTGCCTTAGAAAATTTCTTGCTCCAAAAGGCCTCAGCCTTTGTCTCTATTGTGAATCTTATATCCTTGGCTTCTGCCTATTTTCTAAGAATGTTGTCCCTCCTAGGCTTTATCGAATATGAAACCTTGACAGGTTTCTCGACTTCTTCACTCCTTTCGACTATTTCTCTGTGCTCAAAGGCATTGTTCCTCCTAAGCTTTATTTCTCTGAACCCTCAAAGGGTTCCTTCGAACTCTGCAACCTCTTACATGACCTTTGCACGAAATAGTGCTATCTCTTCTGAGATTATCTATGGCTCTAACCTCAAAGTGTCTCAGTCCCTTTCTCTCCTTGAAGGGATGTAAGTTCCCTCTCGAAACTTCTTTCTCAAGCACTCCTTGTTGAACCTGCAGGGTGTTCAGTAACCCTGTGAAGGTCTTCCTGTGACACTTCTCCTATCTCAGAACTCGAAAGAGTTCCTTATGTGCAAACTTGCACCAACTCAATGCCCTCCTCGTAGAGCTCTCCAAAATCCTTAGTGATTTTGTCTGCTTACTGAACTCAAAATAGAGTTCCTCCTGTGCCCTCTATGCACTTGCTCAATGCCCTCTTGGTAGAGTTTCCACATAATCCTCAATGATTATGTTTTCTCTGTGCCTTCCTTTGCACAGTCTTACCTCCAAGGTGTTAAAAAACCTTGAGACTTCTCCCTGGGTCTAAGAATTCCTCTTGTGTGTCCTCCTGGTACTTCTCTGTCCAAATTCCGTAGAATTCAGAAGTTCACTCTATGCACTGGCTTACAGAACCCACAGTGTTTTGTCATGCAATCTCTTGCATGAAGCCACAAAGAACCAGACCTAAAATCAAAGAAACCAACAAACAATGACTCCTGTTTGTAACCTGCCAATGCAAACTAACATACATATACAGCATATCACAACACATAAAGATATTCATCCATAAACACATAAACACACAAAGAATCTCATGCAAGAAAAACTGCTCTTTGTATTAATATGAAACGTCTGATTACAATGTGTTCGAGCTCAGACTACAACAGAGTCTCAGATTCTTCTCTACCTTCCCTCTTTGACTAACTCTTGACTCTACAGACTCTACTTCCTCTTTTCCAAAAATAAGATCCCAAATCTTTTACATGAGGGGGCTCTTTGAGCTCTTCCCTCCATCTCACCAACTCTCATTAATTACATTCAATTACATTGAATGGGCCATCTAATCTGAGTCAGATTTAGATCCATTTCTACTTGTTAGCCATTAAGGCGACCCTAACTAAATCCTACTCAAAGGCACAGCTTTAGCTCTTCATCCCTACAATCATTTAATACAATAAATTCAAATTCAAAATTTGAAAGTGAGAGGGTTGCGCCTCTCCTCTCCATTGAATGTGTGCTTTGATGTGATGGTTGGCTGGAACATGGCTGAATTGGAGTGATTCTCCTGCATCAAAATCCTCTTCTATGAAAAATTCATGAGATCATGCTCATGAGCTTCCCATCATTGTCGTTGAAATCCACCTGGATCCTGTAACACACCCACTATGGGAACTGAGATTTTTTGGGTTTTTCTTCTTTTCTTCGAGAAACAAAATCCCTGAAGTCCTATGGGGCCTGGTGCAGACCCTCCCTTCCCTTATCCTTGCCCATGTGATCATTGGATATGACCACATGCCTTACCAGAGAGGTTCTTCTGACTTTCATGATTCAGGGAATTGTGATGCAAGTGTTCCCCTGCTCTCCATCTTTCGAAGTGCTGAAAGACGAAAAGGATCTAACAGCTCATCAAATTTATCAATGACTCGGATTAAATCCTGGCACTCTACCTTTCAAGGTTTCACATATCGGGATTTTGCAATATATGAAGACAGGAAGTCTCGCACCTGGGTTTCCTGAGATCCAAAACTCTGAAGCCTGTATACATCATTAAACTCATTTTGAGGTTTCGTAAATCAGGATTTTGCGATATGAAAAGACAGGAAGTCTCGCACCTAGGTTTCTCGGGAGCTGAAACTCCGAATCATATATACATCTCTAAGCTCATTTCATGGTTTTGCAAATCGGGATTTAATGACTGGCGAGTACAAGGAGACTTTCCCTTGAGTATCCTGGGTACCGAAATGCCAAAAAATTAAAACCTATTCACGCTAAACCATTTCAGGGTTTCTCATATCAGGATTTCAAAACTGGAAAATACAAGGAAACTGACCCTTGGGATTCCCAGGTGCCAAAATGTCGAAACACCAAAGTCAAATCATGTTATACCATTTCGGGGTTTCTCCTATCGGGATTTCACAACTAGCGAATACAAGGAAACTGGCCCTTGGGATTCCCATGTGCCGAAACACCGAAACACAAAACTCTAGTCACACTACACCATTTCGGGGTTTCACCTATCGGGATTTCACAATTGGAAAATACAAGGAAACTGACCCTTGGGATTCCTGGGAGTCAAAACACTGAAACACCAAACTCTAATCACTCTAGACCATTTCGGGGTTTCACCTATCAGGATTTCGTTACTTGCGAAGACAAGGGGTCTTGCCCTTTCGTTTCCTGGGTGCCAAAACACCGACTGACAGCCATGTGTCCTCTACAAATGGACAGTCCAAGTAACTCCCATGGGTCTTGGGATCTACGGTCCCTATTCCTTCTCTACTTGCGAAGGATGAAAAGGTTCAAGGAATTAACACCTACGTTCCTTCCTCCAATCTAACGGTCCTGACAGACCTCAAATTCTCCAAAAGGATCTCATCTGTTCATCTAGAAAATGAAAGGGTACTCTCTTTCGGTATTTGAAAATCGCTATCCTTCCTGAGATTTGTCAGCTATGAAGGAATTAAGAGCCTTGTGCTCTTCTTCTGGGCTTGACCCTTAGAAAAGCCTTCCACGCACCCCTTGTGCTCATTCATCAAGTCTAGGACTTAAGTGGGTCTCGATCTCTACTTGCCTCGTAGGGAGCCTGTGCATAACTGCACTACTTCTCCTGAGCTCAACAGACTTCGTCCTCCAAGGGAAACTAAACAACTAGGAAGGTTGGCATGCGTACATGGAATTATGTCCACGGTCGACAAATGCATAGTTCGTGACTCTAGCTCATGCCACAACAAGTCACAAGAATTTATGAGTATAAAACATATCCTAACCATATGATTTCTTACTAGCCTAATTATACAACCAAGCGGTAGTAAAATGGGATACAACATATCCATTAAGAAATCATGCACAATTCCTGCAACATACACGGTTTAGCCGATTCATACACAGTTTCAGATAATTATATAGGGTAGGAAATCATTTATCTATTACAGGTTGCTACCAGCCAACCGATTGTGGGTGTTTGTCCTTCCACCCAACCATAGTAATAGTGGCATTCATTCTTAGTAGTCTGGCCACCCCCGTGCCAAGCCATGATATCACCAGGGAATTCTCACAGTTTTCGAGGGTTCTCTCTCTCTGTTTCAGCTTCTGTTCGGGTCCTGTTTTATGCAACTCGAAGCTTTCTCACTCGGTTATGGCCTCGATGAGGTTTCTTAGATGCTCCTTGGCATCAAGATCGTGACTTTCAGATCATGTTTCGCTGGAGATCTCTATGTATCTCCCTTTCGATCTTACGCTCCTCTCGTCCGATGTTCCCCAGTGTCCCTCTCCCGTGTGTGCCCCCCTCTTTCCTTGGAAGGCTTGTCGACCTATCCTATTCCTTCTGTCAGAAGGAAGCTTAGGTTTTCAGGTCCCTGTTTCCATTCATGGGGGTGGTTGGTAATTCAACCACCGGTCCTTTCTGCATTAACTGATTTTCTTACCTTGGAATTCGAAGGAGGTGGTCATCCTTATCAAGGGAGATTTGGGGTTATTTGATATATGAACCCTCTTGTATAGTTTTCACATTATTC
>SNQJ01S0178309.1:0-11016 GCA_010110895.2 Picea sitchensis | reverse complement strand
TGTCACAAAGTCGAAAAACCTTTCACCTTCATTCTCTCGATCCCTGAAATTACAAAATTCTCTCTAGACGATCAATGGTCCAGATCGCTCCTTGATCAACGGATATGATCTTTTTGCGAATTTCTTATTTCTTCTCTCAAGCCCTTTGGTTTTGAGAAATTATGGTATCTCCTTGCAACTAACCAGTGCGCTACTTCTCTGAGATCGAACAACTTGAATCATTTCAGTTCTTTCTGAATGGATCTTGACTCTCGATCCCCTCTAATCTTACAAATTCTTTTCTGAAGGATTTCTCCCACTATCTCTTTTGAGATTTTAAGTTACTTGATGAACTAATCTCATAATCATAACTCATACGGGTGTTACCCCCTCTTTATTGGAATAACCAACAAGGGTCACTCTTGGGAATTAGCAACAGTCCCAAAGGACTCCTGTTAATCTTGCTCAAACAGATTATCCTTATTGTTTATTCTAACCAACCATCTCAAATGCAAGAGACTCTACCTGCTTTAGTAGGTAGCCATCGTCACACTTGTGATAGAACAGCTCAGTTCATGTCCCTTGTCTGGCTCGTGCAGCTTCATATCACAATTTATTCCACCTCTGTTATTCACACTTAGATCTTATCGGTAATAATGATCAGTGTGTCCCTACTCCTATAAGAGTAGTTACCATTTAAACAGAGGGGTTACAGAAATTTCCAAATTACAGTTTCATTATGTAGTCCTTCTCCTTAAAGAGAAAATGCAGATAAAAATATCTCCTTACACGGCTCGTACATGAGCCCAAGTAGGCCAAGTGTTGAAACCATGCTCTGATACTAATTTGTAACACACGTACTATGAGAACTGAGATTTTTTGGGTTTTTCTTCTTTCCTTCAAGGAACAGAATCCCCGAAGTCCTATGGCGCCTGGTGTAGATCGTCCCTTCCCTTATCCTTCCCCATGTGATCGTTGTCTATGACCATAGGCCTTACCAGAGAGGTGCTTCCATCTTTCACGATTTGAGGAATCGCGATGCAAGCGTTCCCCTGCTCTATATCTTTCGAAGTACTGAAATATGAAAAGGATCTAACAAGTCATCAAATTTATCAATGACTCGGATTAAATCCTAACACTATACCTCTCGGGGTTTCACATACTAGGATTTCATGATATATGAAGATAGGAAGTCTTTCACCTGGGTTTCCCGAGAGTCGAAACTCCAAAGCCTGTATACATCGCTAAATTCATTTCTAGTTTTTGCAAATCAGGATTTCACGATATGTGAAGAAAGGATGTCTCACACCTAGGTTTCCAAGGAGCCGAAACTCTGAAGCTTGTATACATTGCTAAGCTCATTTTGGGGTTTCGCAAATCAGAATTTTGCGACTAGCGAGTACAAGGAGACTTTCCCTTGGGTATCCCAGGTGTCGAAATGCCTAAACATCAAAACCTATTCACGCTAAACCATTTCGGGGTTTCTCATATAAGGATTTCGCAACTGGCGAATACAAGGAATCTGACCCTTGGGATTCCCAGGTGCCGAAACACTCAAACAGCAAACTCAAATCACACTATACCATTTCAGGGTTTCTCCTACTGGGATTTCGCAACTAGCGAATACAAGGAAGCTAACCCTTGGGATTCTCGAGTGCCAAAACTCTAAAACACCAAATTCTAATCAGGCTAGACCATTTCAGGGTTTCACCTATCAGTATTTCACAACTGGCGAATACAAGAAAACTGACCCTTGGGATTCCCCGGTGATGAAACACTGAAACACCAAAATCTAATCACACTAGACCATTTCGTGGTTTCACCTATCAGGATTTCATGAATTGCAAAGAAAAGGGGTCTTTCCCTTTGGTTTCCCAGGTGCTGAAACACCGACCGACAGCCATGTGTCCTCTACAATGGATGGTGCAGGTAACTCCCATGGATCTTGGGATCTACAGTCCTGATTCCTTCGCTACTTGCGAAGGTTGAAAAGGTTCAAGGAATTAATGCCTACGTTCCTTCCACCAATATAATGGTTGTGACAGACCTCAGATCCTCCGAAAGGATCTTGTCTATTCATCTAGCAAATGAAAGGGTACTCTCTTTCGGTATTTGAAACTCGCTATCCTTCCTAAGCTTCGTCAGCTATGAAGGACTTAAGAGCCTTGCACTCTTCTTCTGGGCTTGACCCTTAGAAGTTCCTTCCACACACCCCTTGTTCTCATTCATCAAGTCTAGGACTTGAGTGGGTCTCAGTCTCTACTTTCCTAATAGGGAGCCTGTGCATAAATTCACTACTTCTCCTAAGCTCAACAAAATTCATCCTCCAGGGGACTCTAAACAACTAGGAAGGTTGGCATGCATACATGGAATTATGTCCATGGTCGATGAACGCACAGTTCGTGACTCTAGCTCATGCCACAACAGGTCACAAGGATTTAAAAGTATAAGACATATCCTAACCGTATGATTTCTTACTGGCCTAATTATACAACCAAGCGATAGTAAAATGGGATTCAACATATCCATTAAGAAATCATGCATAATTCCTGCAACATACACATTTTAGCCGATTCATACACAGTTTTAGATAATTATACAGGGTAGGAAATCACTTATCTATTACACGTTACTACCAACCAACTGACTGTGGGTGTTCATCCTTCCACCCGACCATAGGCACAGGGGCATTGATTCTTAGCACTCTGGCCATCCTCGTGCCAAGCCATGATATCACCAGGGAATTCTCACAGTTTTCGAGGGTTCTATCTCTCTGTTTCAACTTCTATTCAAGTCCTGTGTTCTGCAACTCGGAGATTTCTCACTCGGTTATGGACTCAACGAGGTTTCTTAGATGCTCCTTGGCATCAAGCTCACAGATTTCAGATCATGTTTCGCTAGAGAGATCTGCGCATCTCCCTTGCAATCTTACACTCCTCTCATCCGTTGTTCCCCGGTGTACCTCTCCCGTGTGTGCCCCCCTTTTTCCTTGGAAGGCATTCCAACCTATCCTGTTCCTTCTATGAGAAGAAAGATCAGGTTTGCAGGTCCCTGCAATATTTCGGGCTGACAGCCCATGTTTCCATTCATGGAGGTGGTTGGTAATTCAACCACCGGTCCTTTCTGCATTAACTGATTTTCTTACTTTGGAATTCGAAGGAGGTGGTCATCCTTATCCAGGTATATTTGGGGTTATTTGATATATGAACCCTCTTGTATAGTTTTCACATTCTTCCTCTAGTGATATCATGGCCAATAATTTCAAGGCTTCACCCCCACAGTCAGTTATTGGCAACTCAAACAATAGTACATTTACATTTTCCTCATGCATTAGCATGGAAATTCCTATTTTATGATTAATTACAAATTGGTGGAAATAGGGTGTTACAAATCCCAAACAGTTCTTTGGAGCTATCCATCTCCTCCTTTGCTTCGTTGTTGCTGCTTCATCTTCGTTGTTTCTATGGCAGGTTCTCCTTTGCTTAGCTTCCCTTTGCTGACCTCTTTTGTTGATTTGATCATCATCCTTCTGATCTCCTCAATCATCTCGTCTAGCTAGTGCAATGACTGGCTCCCTTTATGCAGTCTCCTCGGCCGCACTTCCTCCTTATCACTGGGTAGATCATCATGATCCCCCATGCCATCTTTTTCCTCTGTGGCACTAGTTGGACACTCTGTTGTAGACTCCTCTTCTACAGTTTCATCACTGAGCCACTTCTCAGATTCTTCTTCTGACAGACTGACTGTCATCTCTCCTACTGGCATATCTCTAGCTTCTTTTAGTTGCTCCTCAGACTAGAATTTTCCTTCATATACTACTGCATACCTCGACACTACAGTCATCATCATCTGTTCAGCTCCCTGGCTGAAATTTCTAAGCGATTCCTAAGAATGCTCCTCTACCAACATCTGCATGACTGTCTGCTCATGGCATTCACCTACTGGTTCTGGATGGCTTAACCAATCGTCTAGCATCTTGAACTCCTTCTCCCATGGAGTGAGTATCTTATCTCAATGTTCTTCTTTTGATGTCAACTTTAGTGCTGCAGCTATCTCCTTTTTAGCTTCCTGGATGAAACTTTCGAGCCATGTTCTTCTTTTGATGTCAACTTTAGTGCTGCAGCTATCTCCTTTTTAGCTTCCTGGATGAAACTTTCGAGCCATTCTTCCGAATGCTCCTTTTCCTTTGCTTGGGCAGCCTCTGATATTTGCTCCATCTCTTCTTCCTCTATGACAGTCACTATTGGTTGTCCTTCTCCTACTGTTGTTGTATCTACAACACAATCTCTCACCTCAACTGGGCTAAGTGGCAGGAATACCTTGATTCCTCCAATGATCAGAAGACATTTATGATCCTTCTCTATCAGCTCCTCTCGCTGATCTGAACTCATCCATGAGTTCATGAGACTTTCAGACAGTCTCATCTTCTTTCCCTTGCCCACTTGGAAATATGGGATTTCTCTGCTGCCCGCTTGGAAGTCTATGAGATCAATCGATCCCATCTCCATCAACAATCCTTCCTGACATGAACTCACTCCTGAGTCGCTGAGACTTTCTGGCAATCTCACTTCTTTTCCCCTACCCACCTGAAAATTTGGGATTTTTTTGTTGTCCTCTTGGCAGTCTATGAGATCGAGTGATCCCATCTCATTTCCCATCTGACAATCTGAACTTTCTTCACTAACTTCTTGGCAGTTCAAGATATCTTCCAGTGATCTCTTCTCCTCATCATCACTGAGATTTCTCCCATCTTTTGGTTCACACACATGAACCACTTCCTCTATGTCTCTAAGGCTTTCAACATAACTCAACCATATTTTCAACAACCTTTGCTATCTTTTGGCCAACAAATCCTTGACTGGCCACTTTACCTTCAGCCTGATGGGACATTCATACACCCATTGCGATTTTTCATTCTACTACACACGCAATGCAAGCTCTTCCATTCTTTCTCTCACTTCAACAAGCTCTTTATCCATCTCATCTTTTCTCTATTGATGGTTCTTCTTTCCACCACATACATGGCCTTCAATAGCCATCTCCCTGTTCCTGTCTACCCTCCTGGTAAAATTGTTTCTGTCACTCTGCAACTAAGAGAATTTCCATCATTTCCTACAATCGACTTGACTGCCTATTGACTTCTGTGTCCTATAACAACCACCACAGAGTTTCAACACTTTGCCTTCCTTTTTCCTCCATTTGTAAGCTTCCTCTGTCACCTACAGAAGTCCAATCCCACCCTGATACCAATTGATGGTGTGTATCATAGTGTTTCCTCTATCTACTCTGCCTAAAATGTACAGACAAAATCCTGCTCTGATACCACACTGATGCATACCCCCAATCCTCGGGCCAAGATCTGCATAGGATCAATCTTCTTTGAATCCACAGAACCGAAATAGTTCTTTCAGGCCCTCACTAGAACCCCACAAATCGATCCACAGGTCCTTCATGAAAACCACACCGGCATAAGTAATGCACCAGACGTGAGTCTCCAACCTTCGACCAAGCCAAGAGATGCTTTTCACATTTCACAACTTCGCAAATCTTGATGTCGAGTCTCTGACTCCTCAATCCCCGAAATGCCAAAATGTTGAAATAAGGAAATGGGCTCAACAACGATTAGCCCCGGCCCACATCTCGGTTCATGTGACCACTTTCTCTGTGACCACAACCCTACTCCAAAGGCATGTTGCATTTCGTGACTTCGAGTTTTCTGACATAAAGTGCCCCTGCTCTGTAACACCCTGTTTCCCCTAGTTTGTAAAAATAACTATACTGGCCAAGAACTGTGGAAAACTCAAAAATGTGAATGTGTGATGTGAATGGGCCTTGTGAAAAAGGTCGATGAATGTGAATAATATTATGAATATATATATATATATATATATATATATATATTGTAGGACTTATGAGAGGGGATAGGTTGAAAAAGGGACCATGATGGCTGAAAAGAGGTGGTGGAAGGCACCTGGAAAGGTGGCGTTAACTTCCATTGAAACCAATATCGTATTTGGACTTCACTGGCCCAGAGAACCAAGAGTGGCTCGCTGGCCCCAAATTAAATGACTCGCCATAATTGGTAGGTAAATGGCTCCTCATGAGTAATGAGGGATGGGGGGGTGAAATGCCCATCCGTAGAGCCATCAGGCCTAACCAGTGTGAGGGAAATCACGCCACACGCAACCTCGCAAGAGGAAAAAGACATGAGGGAGAAGCGATAAGGGGACAGACATGAGGGAAGGAGGAAGAACTCTGAAGATATGTAGAGTGAGTAATAGCAGAGAAGGGGTAGAGTAACCCTCATTCTCGGTCACTGGAAAACCGAGACGTAGTCTCGCAGCATCGTGGTCTTAGCTTGGGGGTGGTTAGTGGTAAATCCTATCAGAATCATTGAGCCTACGGTTGGGTGGAAACAAGCACCCCTCTCAATAGTTGCATCACCTCTGGTGTTATTTCTGATAAGTGTTATTTGAAGTTAATGCCATAATCGCATGTTCAGTTTTATGTTCTTGTAAATAGTTCTAAATATAAGTGTTTACCTAACATTTGATTTGATAGAATGGATTTGATTTGATATAAGTGTTTACCTAAATAGTTCTGCACAAATGATTAAGTCTGGGACATGAGTTCGCTCCACCAAGAATCATCTTATTTGCTTAGATTCTCATAATATTCTGGGAAGGCCCCTTGAGAGTACTCTATTCCGAGAATTACCCCATAAACTTTGTAACCATACTAAAACTTACCAGAGACATGATTAATATCAGGGATAATTGCCCGAGAACTGTCTGAGGGTTCATGCAATCTGATTCTGGAACCCTTATGCGAGAATGAGTAGCTTTCTAAGGTCTTGGGGTCATGGGAGCCTGATGTTTCGAGAGTGTGAACTTCGTGATTCAAGCTCCAAAGGGATAGAGAGATTCAAATATAGAAATAAAATACCCTATATCTTAGTAAATGAACGGTCAGAATCCTTTCGGGAATACCCCAAGCCTATCAACACCGACGGATCTAGAGAAGGAGCATAGGTGTTAACACCTCTCCCTTTCATCCTTCACAAATAGCGATGGGATCCTCGACCGTAGATCCTAGGGACCCATCAGAGTTTTATCAGTCGTTGATCTTAACCTTTACTTAGGAAGGAGAGTGAACTCGACTACATCCCAAAAGTCCCGAAAACATCGGGACCATCCATGTTGGAGGATAGCTGGCATAGATTTGACCATTTCGCGTATTGGGGATTCGTGAGTTTGGAGGTGGAAGACCAGGTTCTTGGAGTCACGAAGTCCCGAGTCATGAGATCGTGATGTGATCTGGGCCATTGATCAAAGAGGAAGGACAGTCGTGAGATCTGACCATTTTGCGTATCGGGGATTCGGGAGTTTGGAGGTGGAAGACCAAACCCTTGGAGTTGCGAAGTTCCAAATTTCCGAAAGGATCAGAGCCATCCGTATGCAAGAGGACATGCATCGCGAGATCCTCTCTATCAGGGATTCAAACATTGAGAGTTAGAGGAGGAAATCTCTTGACCTCGTGAGTGATGAATTCGCAAGAGGATCAGGACCATCCATATGAGGAGGATAGGTGGCAAAGATCAAAGGATCTCATGAACTCAGAGGTTTGCAAGGTAAGAGCCCAAAGGTTGGGTGCTCAAAGTCGTGAGTGGTGAAGTCACGAGGAGCGGAGACATCCATTAGATCCAGAGAACAGGAGGACTGTTGGATCAAGAACCCCATCGCCTATCGTGCATTTGGGGGTTCGGAGGTTGAAAGGAGTCATTTACGACTTCATGAGTAGCGAAGTGCCGAGATCCGAGCACGAGAGAACATGTGGTA
Source organism: Picea sitchensis (assembly GCA_010110895.2). Classification (NCBI taxonomy): domain Eukaryota; kingdom Viridiplantae; phylum Streptophyta; class Pinopsida; order Pinales; family Pinaceae; genus Picea; species Picea sitchensis. Next base: position 3,199 of record SNQJ01S0178309.1, on the reverse strand, counting down.
GAACTTCAAGGTGGGGCCTGCATGATTGACGGGTGGACACGCGTCACCTGGAGAATGGAGTCAACACTCTGTTGACTTCTCGTGTCTCGGGGATTCGTGGGATAAGAGCGTGAGAGCTCAACCCTTGGACTTGCAAAGTCACAAGTAGCGAGAACATGAGAGGGAAAATAAATATCGCTTCTCAGGGGTTCGTGAAGGGAAGGTGCCAAGATTCGATGCTACAACTCGTGAAGTGGTGAGTTGCGAGTAGTGTGAAAGGAAGGTTAACCTTTGCTGACTTTCAAGTCTTAGAGGACAACATAAGGACAGAATGAGAGTTCAACCATTGAACTCACAAAGTGGCGAATAGCAAGAGGAGCTAGCATTTAGCCTAGTCGGCGGTCACGTGTGGAGAGTGCTAATAAGGAGGGTCCATACCATATCGAAATATCAGGTATTGGCAATTGGTAAAGAAAAATCAAGGATCTTCAACTCACGACTCGCGAGGTCACGAGTTGTGAAAGGCACATGCATTTAGGCATGTATGTGGTCCTATCGACATAGGGACTAAAGAAAAGGGAGATAGTGATTTTTTGTTAAGCGATAGGTAGATTTGGAAGGCCAGAATCTGCGCCCATATCTACAGCCAAGGTTTCATTACGAAGCCCCCTCGCCATTATACCTTTAATATTGGACTCACTTGTATCACTGAGTCACGAAACACGAAAAGGCGCCTAATTTATTTGGCCTGTGGTCCTAATCCACGATCACAGGGAGGTGAACAGGGAAGAACTAGCTTGTGTTAGGCCCCCGTAGCACTTCGAGGATTTTGTCCCTTGAGGAAAAGATAAAATTTAATTATGTCATAGTGGGTGTGTTACACGCTCCATGTCCTCGGGATTTTTGAAATGTCGAAATGTCGAAATATTTGACCGCATCCCTACTCCAAGATACATCGCATTTCACGACTTCGGGGTTTTCAACGCAAAGTTTCCCGACTCCGTGTCCTCAAGATCACCGAAATGTCGAAACCCCAAAACTCCAAAACCTCCAAAGTTCTGATCCAAAGGGATATCAATGGTTGTGAGCATCCCCTGATCCGATGGCTTCAGATCCTTTCAGGATTTCATGAGTCAAGAGTCCCAACTCTTAGCCTTTGTATCCCTCGATAGCCGAAATACCGAAATGCCAAAATATCTCTGCTGAGAGATCAACGGCCCTTGTCCCTCTTGGACCAACGACTATGATCCAACTGGATCGGCAACCCACATCCTTTTGGGGTTTTCCATGAAACCTTGACCACTCATCATGTGTCCTCCTGTGGATGGTCATGATGCTTTTGGGATTTCATGAGTCGAGACTTCTTGTCTCGCGACTCTTCCTCCTCGAACTCCCAATGTCTGAAACCCTGATGGCTTCTGGATCTCTGCCACACATTCTCTCAATGATCGACGGTTCTAATATTTTTAGGACTTTTATGAGTCCTCTCCTTTGCATATACGAGGGTTAAACCTCATACACCTTCTCTTGGATCCAATGGCTATCGGTCCCCTGCGCTAGATCTGACGGTCCAGATCTGTTCTCCTACACTCTCACCTCCTACTGTCTAGACACGAAATCAATAGTCCAGATCTATTCCCCAGTGCCAGAATCAATGACAGTTGTGCTCTCTTGAGCTCACACTTCTCCCTTCCTACCTTAGAAGATTTCTTTCTCCAAAAGGCCTCGACCTTTATCTCTATTGTGAAGTATGTATCCTTGGCTCCCTCCTGTGTTCTAAGGACATTGTTCCTCCTAGGCTTTATCAATTGTGAAACCTTGACAGGTTTCTCGACTTTTGCACTCCTTTCGGCTATTGCTTTGTGCTCAAAGGAATTGTTCCTCTTGATCTTTCTTTCTCTAAACCCTCAAAGGGTTCCTTCGAACTCTACAACCTCTTGTAGGACCTTTGAATGAAATAGTGCTATCTCTTCTGAGCTTATCTGGGGCTTTCACCTCAATGTGTCTTAGTCCCTTTCTCTCCTTGAAGGGATGTAAGTGCCCTCTGGGAAAATCCTTCTCAAGCACCCCTTGTTGAGCCTGCAGGGTGTTTAGTAACCCTGTGAAGGTCTTCTTGTGACACTTCTCCTATCTCAGAACTTGAAAGAGTTCCTTCTGTGCACACTTGCACCAATTCGATGCCCTCCTAGCAGATTTCTCCAGAATCCTCAGTGATTTTGTCTTCTTACCGAACTCAAAATAGAGTTCTGTTGTGGGTGGTAAATCCCCCTACGGACTAGAAATTAGGGTTATATTATGCATGCAGATATGACCAAAAGAAATCTACTTTCTACTGTCATCCCAAACCTAATCCCCATTTCTTTTAAGAAAATACATGGTTATATGAACATACTTTGTTCTGGGCGTTCGATATCAATCCTTCTTCACACTTGATTGCTTGTTAGTATCTCTCCTCCCAAGGATGACCTGCATATAAAAAAAGTAATAAAATATACATGCATCTTACCTATAGATTAATGGGTTAGAGATTCAAACATATATTTAATGAACTATGAAGAACTCATATAGTGGGACGAGAAAAGCATTTCTTTATTAATTTTAATGAATCAACTTACAATGTCGAGACCGGTCACTGCTACGCGAACCTGATCCTGGGCTCCTCTTCAATTTCCCTCCAACTTCTTTGCTCTGTATTGCTCCTTGCACATGGGTGGCTAAAGGGTTGGGACAATGGGAATGTGAAATTGAGTAGATTTTCTTTACTATTATTCTCCTTCTTCCAAATTGGATCCCTGCTATTGTTTGTGGAGCCTGATTATCTTCCTGATTCAGAGGTCCTTGCTTTCAGCCGTGTTTATACCCCATGAACTATTTACACCCTAGAAGTATGTACACTCTTCCACGCGAGGGAGTGCAGAGGGGGGGTACCCCCTCTGTGGGGTCTGGGGGGCCTATCCCCCCGGTTGGGGGGTCTGCGGGCAAGCGGGCCCCCAACGGGGGTTCGGGGGCGAAGCCCCCAAAGTAAAAATTGCCTTATAAAAGTATATTGTAATTTCATTGTAAATCTGGACCGTTCTTTATAAGGTCGCAGATCTAACGGTAGAGATTATGTTAGGGTTTTTTTCCCTAGAAGGAAACCCTCTTTTATGAGGGAAATGTATTGCGGCTATGGTTGATGGTGAATATTGTATTCTGAGAGAGGAGTCTGTGAGAGAGAGAA
>SNQJ01S0178308.1:4272-19693 GCA_010110895.2 Picea sitchensis | reverse complement strand
ATACAATATATACACAGTGATCATCTATCCAATTTAAATTAGGAGATTCATCTCTAATTTCTGTTGAATGTTTACATGCAAGTTCTTATAGGAAGATTTATCTCGTTGTAATTACTTGTAAATCATTAGATCATTGTAACTGTGTCCCTTTTATGTTCTGTTATCAAAACTCAATCTCCAGCGCATTGTTTCACTTTTTTTCGGAACAACATTACGATTCGTTGCAGGTTTACTTCCCGGATAAGGTGGTTGGATATTCCCCATTGAACAGACATTAGATGCGTTAAAAGGCTAGTTTGTTATTTTATTTCGTTTGTTTTTTTTATTTTAGAAGTTTTATATATATTGTATGATTTCCATTACCTATAATTTTATGTTCGATTAAGTAGTTTAATATTCGATTTCAAAAATGTATACATCCAAGAAAATAAACCAAAAAATTAAATAGTATTTTCACTTTCTTTACTATTGTTGTTAAAGTAACCAATTTACATTTGATTTTTACGAGTTTAGATTAAAACTTGTGCTTTGTACAAATTGTATATAAATTTATTAAACATATTTCAGTTAAATAAATTGTACATACATATATTTAAATGTGCTTATAGATTTTAGTGATTGTTATTTATTAGGTTATTGTTTTCCTTTAGTTATTTTTCGCTTTCTTTAGAATTTAGATCAGCCAACGGAGCCACTAAACCCGTCGGAGTGAATTAATCCAAACGGCTTGGGTTAATTAGACAACCCCAGACCAGATTCACTCTTCCAGTTGACGAGCGGTCAATTTCACCCATCAACACAACTCTATTGTCCACATCCCTTTTTAGGTGTGCTTGGGGTTCCAGCAATTTCCCCCCATTGATGTGGCTCTACCCGTTATATATTCATAGAAAGATTCCTCCCATGCTCAGATTGAGGTAGATAGAGAAACCAAATTTGTTGAACAGATCTAGCACATCCGACAATAGGTTCATGATATCCTACAAAAATTCAATGCCAAGTACAAGCGGCAACATGACCAACATTAGGTTACACACAAGTTTCAAGTTTGTGATAAGGTGTGGTTGCATTTTCAGAAATATCACTACATAGGCCCCCACAGGAAGCTCATACCACTTCGATATGGACCTTACACCATTACGAAGTTTTTGGGTTCAAAAAATTCTTTTGAATTGAGTATTACCCCTTTCCTTGGCTTGCACCCAATATTTAATGTGGAGATGCGGCAACCATATTTTCCACCCATATTGGACACCTTGGAGGTGGATGAGCATTTGGCCCCTACACAACTCAATCCTGATTGCATTGAGAAGGTTAAGGTGAATCAAATCATGGATTCCAAGGCAAAGGACACTCACCAACATAACATGCAATTTTATCAGGTTTTCAAAGTAGGACAACTTCTTCACCAAGGCAAGTGGCTCACAATGAGTCAAATTCAACAAAAGTTTACCATCTAATGAGGGAAATAGATGCAATGGGGACCAATGATTCCTAAGGGGGGAATAATAATCTAGGTGGACAATGGTTCCACCCATGTCTTCCAATGACTCAACACGGGTCTCCATATTGGCAGTTTTTTATTCTATAGTGTTTTAGGTCCTAAATTTATAAGGTCGTTTTGAGGCCTTAAACAATGTTATTTGGACATCCAGGGGCCTCGGGTTGCTATGGAGTCCCATGGACTTACAAAAATTTTACTTCTCAATTAAATCTCTCCAAAAATATATCATGCACCCCAAATGGAGATTGCATGCAAAAGTTGTGCCCCAAAAAGTTGACATATCGAGGCCCGCAATCCTTTTGGTGCTTCGTCTCATGGGGTTAGAGTTTTGGATATTTAGGGTTGAGTAATTTATGTTAACAGGAAATTTTGGCCTCTTGTAATGTTCAATTGCAGATGAGTGTTTTCATCACCTCTCTCTTCAGAGATAAGATACCATCGCTCGAGCTAGTTTGTATTTCTTTTCATTTCACAGTCTTTCATGATTCATTTATTAATAGACTCTAGTTTTCATTGTATTATTATGCTCCCTGCAATATTTTTGTATGTGTTTTTCCATCCATATTCCTTCCTTTCATTTTATTCTCTATACAATCCAGAGCAAAGTATGCTCAGTAGTGCAGGGTTATCAAATGAATTTTGGGTAGAAATCAATCCCCTACATCAGTGTTGGTTGATAAATCTCCAAATGAGAAATAGAATAGTAAGAAAACCTCTCTTGAACATCTCAAAGTTTTTGTTTGTGATTCTTATGTGCATGTTTCAAAAGGAGAGATGGTGTTAGCTAGACAATAAAGTATAAAAATGTGTCTTATTGGTTACAAAGATGGTGTAAAACGTTGTTAGTTTGAACCCACAAGCAAGGAATATTTTTAATAATCAAGATGTAATTTTCAAAGAGATTGAAAGTGCTCATGTTTCTCCCCAGGGATAATTGCTTCCAAATGTTCTCTCATAAGGGGTTTTAGCTCAAGCATGGTATATCACATCTCCTCCCTCACACCTTAGATGGCATATGCACTTATGCTTTCAATATGCATGATCATGGTACTTTGGTTTAAGATGCAATACTTCATATGTTGTGCTCTACTCTCAGGTGTAAAACGTTGTTAGTTTGAACCCACAAGCAAGGAATATTTTTCATAATCAAGATGTAATTTTCAAACAGATTGAAAGTGCTCATGTTTCTCCTCGGGGATAATTACTTCCAAATGTTCTCTCATAAGGGGTTTTAGCTCAAGCACGGTATATCACATCTCCTCCCTCACACCTTAGATGACATATGCACTTATGTTTTCAATATGAATGATCATGGTACTTTGGTTTAATATGCAATACTTCATATGTTGTGCTCTACTCTAAATGCATTGGTTTAACATTTAGATATGGTGCTATAACTTTTAATCTAGTCCTGAAAATGGTAACCATTGAAGTCCTATCTAATAACAACTCCATAACATTAATAATTTGATCTTGTTCCTCATCTTACCATGGGGGACATGATTATATTTTAAATATGTGACAATTCTTGAGTTAGGTTGTACTACTAGTGATCAAGTTAGTGTAGAGTATCCATATCCCGACCATACATAACATTTTTACACATTATCTCTTTCAAATCCATCTCATTCATAAAAAATATGTCATCCCTTCATGTTTGATTTATCATATGTCATCCAACATGATATAGCTAAAGAAATCCTAAGTTAAAGACAAAAAAGGCTAGAGGTGAAGAGAAAGTAAAAAGTAAAAAAAAAATGAAACTTGAGCTATATCACCTGACTATGAGGCCAATGCCCCTAGTCCCATGCTTGTCGATGAATATCTAAATAAAGGGGGACTTAAAAAATGAAAGAAATAAATAAAACATAAAGAAAAAGGAAAATAAATGGGTAGTAAGAAATAGTGTTGAGGAAACGACAACTCAAAGCTATCTCCCTCCCAAAGGCTTATGCATGAAATTATTGAAGTCTCCTAGCTCTTGAAAGCTAGTTGGACAAGGAATAATAACTATACATGATCCCACATGACTATGAGGGTCATACATGACACTCCCCTTTCCCCTTCCACACATTATTCACCATTTCACCAACATCTAACTTAGTGATCTAGAAAATATCACTTGTCTTGGTCTTTGTTACATGTAATACAGGCTAAAAGTGTACTCCCATGGTAAACCTAGGAAAAATTTTAAAATTAACCTTTGCTATGTTGTTGCTAGAAGAGAACACAAGATATATGTCATCATATGGCTTGTAAAGGGGTTAGACCACCACTATAAGTGGGAGCCCTGCATTGGGAGTTATGTACATGTATATGGAGTATCATCCACTCCTTGGGATCCATGTACCATGCCTCAAGATTCATGACACTACATTGGGATCCATGTTGCTACCTTGGGATTGATGTATTATATTTGGCCATATCTATCGACATTGGGATCCATGCTATTTTTCTTGGGATTTGTGACAGTCCATCGAGTGATGACATGGATGCCACATCATGACATATTTCCACACTGACTACTACAAGAGAGTATCCATGCCCATTTGGACTATTACTTCCATGTGAGTCTCTCATTTTACTTCATTTACTCACACGTGGGGATTATTGAGGTTGTTGAGGGTGGTTCCATTTGGTCACAGGTGGTTACAATGCTTAAAGGTGGTTGTGGCATTGGTTATCACACATTATATAATTTTTTAGGGGTGGCTAGCTTTGGGGGACCTCACATGCCACTCTTCATTAGATTTTCACCTTGGACATCCCATACTTGTGACATATTTGAGCATATTTTGGATGGAACCCATCACTTTGAGGGTTTACTTGATGGTTTCATGACCACACGTCATAATCCACACATGGTTTTATTGAGATCATGGTTTGAGCTACCACATTACATTGACTCATTATATTGGGTAGGATCTTTATTTATATTAGGAGGGAGCCTCCTCATTTTTCATTTAGAGTTGGAGAATAAAGAAAATCGCTTGGCCTATGTTTTTATATGTGTTATTTGTTTGTCTTAGTATCTTCTTGAGAATTTGCTTGTTGAGATTTAGTAATAAAATTTGAATGCAATAGGTGAAGGTGGATGAAAGAGCTATCAAGGGGATATAAGAGAAGAAAAGTGTTATGTTATCGCAAGATTTGTACTCATGAAAATCCCTCCACAAGATTCCCAAATCTTGTGCAACTATGGAAGAACCTAACATTGTCACCTAAGTAGGGAATTCCCTTGTTTTAGTGATGGAAGAGGTCCACCACAAGGGTGGATTCCCTGGTGACCTCAAGGGATCAAATAACAAGTTTAGTAGCCAATACTACCACCCTATATCTTGATCACCAAATGATTGGTCTAGGTCAAGGAACGAGAAGAGGTTTGAATATGATTTGGTACCTTCCAGGAAAAAGAACACTTTGCAACATATATATAATAATTTTGAAACCCAAGTATGCAATAAACACCTCTTTTAGATACTAGACAAGTTACATTGCTATGGATGTTGCAAATTGCAGCAGTAAATCAGATTTATAAAATCAATAAGTAATTTATAACAAAACAAAACAAAAAATCTTGGAAATACCACAATTGACCATGAAATTTAAGCATACATCCAATAAAACATCATCCAATTGTTGAAGATAAATTTTGAGTGAGTGTTGACATTTGAATATGTCAAGACCGAAACAACAACCTCACGAGAATATAAATATTCCCATGTGATTTTATAGAGTTTGTACTCCTCTGTTTTTATTTCAAGGATTTTTCTTTGGATATCTTATATCAAATAATATAGAATTATGTCAAATGACATAATTCAAATCTTTATCGCTTAAATTGAAGAAAAAAAAATAAATTTGATGGAGAATTCATGAGAGATGGACCAGGAACCTCAAGCATCACACATACTGAAAATAAATTATAGAAAATAACAAATATTTCCTCACATCCATCACAATATCATATATTTATGATCATTTTCAAAATAAAAGAGAATCATACAAGATAAATTTGAAAGAGTATTGCTTATTAAGATCAAAAAGAGAATTTGACCAGCTAATTTCAAATATCTTATACTCAAATCTTGGAGTTATAAAATATAGTCAAAACCAACTCCAAAATAGTTCTCTGGGATTTCTCAAAAATAATATGTCTATTAAAATTTCATAAATTTAAAGGCGTTTGTCCATAAATGGACTGGGATTGGGGCTCCCATGGACCATAAAATATACACAAGAAGTATGAAGAAGAGAAAAGAGTCTGGATCAGAGTGCGAGCAGCAAGATCTGGAAAGAATACAACACAGAGGTTATCAGAACTCGGTTATATTTTCTAGTGAAAGAATAAACATAACTGGATGAATTCTGAGAAGAAATAAAGTATGTGATCAGTATGGACTTATTGTGATGGAATCTCTCTCTTTCATTTTCTTTTTGATGGGCCTTTTGTATCCTTGTTGGTTGTGGTTTTGTTAACGGTATTAACTTCTTCTGTTGGAGTTTCATAATTTTTGATTAAATACTTGTTTAACCATTCTTGAATATATTCTCTTAAGGGAGAAACAATCTCTTCTTTCTTGACTTTGGTATTAAATAATTCACCTTCAATTTCTATAAGGTCAATTGATAAATTTTGTAATGTAGTCTCAATATCTTCATTTCTATTGGTATATTCCACAATCCAACTATCAAAATCATCATGAGTATACTCCACCATACTATCAAATTTTTATGTTGATAATCTTTTCAAAGTTTCAACTTTTTCTTCAAATTGTTGTCTAGTCATGAGCATTGAATTTGATATCAAATTTGGATCTGATACTTTGATAGTAGTACTTGTAATATCTAGCCCAATCACCTTTTAATATGCCTCCATTGTTTTATGTGATAATTGATTAAGTTCATTTAATAATCCTCTTAATGTAATAATCCTTTGAATCCAAAATGCTTTTAATTGCTTTATACGGATTTGAGAAGGAAAATCTTCTTCTTTTCTTATTTGTTTCATCATTGTCAAGACTTTTGCAGCGAACATAGCAACTCTATCTGTAAAGAATCCTTCATCATTTTTTAGGTTTGTATTCAAATATTCTTTGGTATTTTGTATTCTAGGACCGATAGAAGAAAAACTTTTTTCTAAGTCCCATATATCTAAAATAAGTGATATTATTTTATTTATATTTTCTTCCACGAAATATCGAGTGGCATTAAGTAAAGTTGAAACTCCTTTCAATCTTAGACTTGACTAAGGGGTTCCCTGAAAACTTCCGCCAGGATAGACAATGGAAACAACGGTGGCTAGTATTGGTGGAGGCCTCAAAGTTGCTTTCAATCCTTTGATTATTTCTTTAAGCCTAGAATTTTCCTCTTCCATGTCAATTATGGAAACATCCATTGCATCTCCTGTAACCTTGTGAATTGAATATAATTTTGAAGGATGCATATCTTTGAGATTAATGGTAGACCAAGACTTACCCTTTTTAATCTTCAAATTTCTTTCAAAAATTATCTTTTTGGAAGATTTATCAAAAAATGCATTTTGTACAGAAAAAGTTTCTTCATCAAAAAAGAATCCATCCTGGATAGCAAGTTCAACAACAAACTGTATATTCTTCTATATCTGCTCTTCTTCATCTGGAAACCTCTATGATAGATAGTTTATCCCGAACATAATAAGGAAGAAAAAAAGTTTTCTCGTGAGAACAAAAAATTATGATAATATTATAATCGTCTATTTTCTCCATAACTCCCTTTGTGTTTAGAAAAACAGATGCTTCCAATGAAAGTCTAGAAGTATCTTCTCCAAAGAGAAATTTTTTGAATGCATACACAAAATCATTATAAACTTCATAAAAATGATGAACAACCTTTTTTCTCCACATGTCCTCATACCACATGGTCACAAGATCGACCTTGGGATTCACCCTCTTTCCGATACTCGGGCCTTTAAAAATATCACAGTATGTAATGGAAAATATCAGATAAGAAGCCATGTGGAACTTCTCCTCACTCTTAAAATTCATTAATTGTGCAGAGACTTCATGAGATATAATTTTCGCCCAGTCGGAGACAACATTTTCATGGACTGTAAAATGTAGGATATATAGGGCCAACCGAGGAATAGCCGCAGTAGAATCCTGACCATTGATTCTAGTAAAAATCCAAGCAATTTCTCGATAAGGGTCTATCAGAGAACTCACTTGAATCTTGGATAAATTTTATGTCATTTTTGTTGGGTCTTGCAAATACTCTTGTAGGAGCACTATTCCACTATTTTTTCCTTTAAGAAAAGTTTTGGCTTCATCTCCTATATAGGTGAGATTTGTCTCTGGTAATTTCAACAATTTTTTAAATACTAATGGTGTCAATGAAATAGGGGAATCGTTCTGCAATAGAATCGTCCTTCTATTCTAAAAACATGTATCTACGCACCAGGTGACTACTTCTTTACAGTCAAAAACTCAAGGAACACAACCAACATGATCCATTCCTGAGGTCCAAATTTTATTGTTGTCTTTGTTTGGCGATGTTGCATAATACCAATAAGATCTTGACCAGTGATAATTATGGTCTTCTCTGGTGAACAGATTCAAATTATCTCTACAGAATTGTGGTTTTTTCTCGGCCATCTTCACCAAGTTAATGAACTTCCTTGTATCACTGCTTAGAACAATGGTAAGATAATAATACTTAAGTTCTATTTTCGATGGATGAATATAAGAATTAAATGTAATTGCCTCGAGAAATATGTCATTTAATAATGGCCTTTTCAAAATTCAATTTAGCAGTTGAGTCTATAGAATCATTATTAAATATAACTCGAGAAGAGTGAAATAAATATGACACATCATGGCGAGGAGTGGGAGATGGAAGAAATAATTTAATGAGAGAACGAGTCTGCGAATTCGTGAGTCTGTGAATATTTGAAATGGTTAAGTATTGGTATTTATCAGTCATACTTATATAGATGATTTGGTAAATAATTATGATTTTGTGAGTCTACTAGTCCATGAAAAAAGAAAAAGAACCTAAGTGTTGGATGTGGGCTTGTGAAAGAATCAAAGATACATCTTATGAGTTTTCCACTCATGAACCTGCCAAGATATAGGAAAGTGGATAAGTATGATAAAATATGTAGGCCACATAAAATATAAGTGTGTATTGTATGACACATAATTCTTATGGGATCATAAAAAATTTAAGTATGGAAGAGTGAAAGAAAATAAATTTATGGGGTTCGACAACTGGCTCCAATTGGGATGATAAACCCATGTGAGTTGTCAACAATCCAGAATCTAGAAACCAAATGCCTTATTTTTGGGTAGTGGAGTGATGAGAATATACAAAACCTAGAAATCCAATTATCTACAATCAAGAAGAACTTTGATCAAGAAAAAAAAAATTAAGGTGTCGCCCATTCACTGGAAACATTAGTGTTGTCCCTTTCATATATTTAAGCATGTAAGAATTATATCCCAATTTTTTTGTAATGATGTAAGGCCCAATCCATAATGCCTCAAACTTTGTGTGCATGGAGGATTTCACTTTAGCTTTATTCCAAAGTAATACCAATTCCCCTTTCTAAAAATATTCCATTGTTGTACTTTGATCAAAATATCTTTTGACACTTTGTTGTCTTTCATTTTATGTAATGTCTCATTTCGTTGTTCATCCAGTCTAATGAGGTAATTATACTTTTTTCTGTAATGGTGAGACTTCTTTCAAATCCTCAATATTTATTTTATATGCTAAGGCATTTATTTTTAAATTGATTGGCATTCTTGCCTCTTTTCCATACACCATGTTATATGGAGATGCCCCAATGATATCTTTTGGTGTCAACCTGCTTGCCCATAATGCATCAATAAGTTTTAAATGCCAATTCTTCTTATTTTTATTAATGGTCTTTTTGAGGATTTGAATTAAAGTTTTGTTTGTGGATTCAGTCAACCCTTTCCTTAAGGATAGTAATTAGATGATTTCCCCATCAAAATTCCAAACTCTCCACATAACTTTGAAAATTTTGATCCAACAAAAATCGATTCATTATCTGTAATAAATTTCTCAAGAACTCTAAATCTAGATAAAATATTATCCCTCGAGAACTTTATAAGTTCATCTAAATGAGATTTCTTTAATGCTATTGCTTCTTTATGTTTCGTGAAATAATCTATAGAAATAAGGATTTATAAATTTACCTTACTTGATTTTGGGTTTATTGGTTCAACAACATCAAGTCCCCATTATGAAAAGGGCTCTTCAACAAATATAGGTTGTAAGGCATTGTAGCTCTTTTCATCTTCCCTGATTTTTTTTATAAGATAAGCACTTTATTATTTATGTATATGAATCTTTGAAAATTGTTGGCCAATAATAACCAACCCTTAGTATCTTATGTGGAGTAGTTGTTGGTGTGAAATGGCCTCCACAAACCCCTTCATGAAATTATTTAATCAATTCTTTAGCTTTTGTCTCATCCACACATCTTAACAACATCCCATCAAAATTTATTCGAAATAAAACTTGAGCAACTAGTACATATTGGGTTGATTTCATTTTCAGAGTCCTCTCTTTTGACGACATTCCATTTGGAAATTGCCCAGATTTTAAATAAAAAATAATATATTTATACCAATCTGAATTTGATGTTGATCCTCGTATTGTAATTGACACGTGTCCATCTAATGAATCATTTCCATCAGTAATCTTACAAAGTCCTTGTCCCTTAATTGTATGCAATGGTTTGATCTCAATTTCATACTCCTGGAATTTTGCAAGCCAATAAGCCCATTTTCCTTCTCTTAACTACTAATTAAGGAGCATTCTTACTGGAGAAGAAGCTACATATGCTATGACATGAGATGATAAAATATAGGTCCTGAAGTGAGCTATTGCCTTTACTAATGAAAGTGCCTAATTTTATGTATCTGGATATTTCAAATCGTAATCATGCATAGTTTTTCTCATGAAGCTTATAGGGAGTTCTTCTCCTTTATTATTTCTTTTTGTTAAAATTGAGGCAACAATTTCTTCTGAAGCAAAAGAGTATATGATGAAATATTTATTAAAATATGGACTTATTAATATTGGAGCAATTGAGATGGCATGTTTTATGTTATTGAAGGCCCTTTGAATATCATCAGTCCAATTGAATCTCTGATCCTTTTTTAGCAACTGATTTATCAGTTTTACTATTGTTGCATAATTTGGCACAAATCTTCTCACAAAATTAATTTTACCGATAAATGACTAGACTCCCTTATTTGAAGTTGGTGGATTCAATTCATTGATTGGTTTCATTATTTTAGGATCTATATAATCCATTCTTTGCTAACTATATGTCTGAATAGTTTACCTTCAGAAACAAAAAAATAGACACTTATTGGGATTTAAAGATATTCACATTTTTCTACATCTTTCAAACACTTCTCTTAAATGATCAATGTGTTTTTATCTTATTTTGGAATATACAGTAAGATCATCCTGGTAGTTAGCAATAAATTTACCAATCAAATCCTGGAAAGCATGATCCATGACGCTTTGGAAAGTTGCTCCAACATTTTTTAATCTAAAGGGCATTCGAACATATGCATATGTCTCCCATGGTGTTATGAATGCAGTTTTTAGTCTATCCTCCTATGCAACGAGAACCTGATTGTAACCTGGAAATCCATATAGCATAGACATGAGAGTTGAACCAGTTACTTGTTGTAGTAACATTTCCTTATTAGGAAAAGGATGTTGTCTTTTATACTTGCTTTATTTAGATCTCTGAAATCAACACATAATCAAATTTCTTCGCTTTTATTTCTTACAACCACTGGATTAGATAACCATTTTGAATGTCTAATTAATAAAATTATCCCAATATTTTTTAACTTTTCAAGTTCTATTTTAACCAAAGGCTTTAACTTTGGATTTATTATTCTCAACTTTTTTTAAATGGATTTGTACCTTCTTTCAGAGGTATGATATGCTAAAAAATTGTTCTATCATATGCTTTAAGATCATCATAACTCCATGCAAAAACATCAAAATACTCTCTAAACAAAGGAATACATTGATCGATTTCTTTTGGTGTACAATTGATCCCAAGATTTACATATTTAGTAGAACTCTCAGTACCAATATTTATTTTTTGGGTTTGTTATATTTTGCACACAGATTCTTTTTCTTTCAGTTTTTTGGTTTGATCATTTTGACAAAAAAAAGATTCAGACTTAATACAATTATTTGGAATTGATTGCATGCTTTCCTCAACTTCTCCTAAATTGGAAAAAAAATATTCAACTCTTCATCATTCTTGAATACTTGAAGGTAATCCTGATTATCAGGAACAGAGGGCCTGAAAATTCTTTTTTCCCTTAAAAGTATTATTATCCTTCAAATCATTTGGATTGAACAATGATGCAACAACTGCCAAAGAATATTCATTTTGATTCATTTCTCTTGGGATGAAATATAAGTTGAATGAACTAAATTATTCCATCAACTCATTTACTCTTTTAGCATACATTTTTAGCCTTTCTTTCTTGATTTTGTACTTTTGGTTAACATGATTTATAACTAGCTCAGAATCACTAGTTATAATCAAATGTTCAATTTTCATCTTCAAAGCCAAGATCATCCCTTGGATCAGTTCCTCATATTCAGTTTCATTACTTGTGTAGGGAAATTCTAGCCTGATAGCATGCAGATATATAATTTTATCAGGGCTCTTAAATATAACTCCAACACCATTCCCAGAACTTGAACATGCACCATCAAAAGACATTCTCCAATAACCTTTGAATGAATTATCCTCCTGATTTTCTCAGATATCATCCTATTCTTGGTCTAGCATGACATAATTTCCCATTCCAGCATCGACATAGCCTTGCATCAATTCATTGTCTTTCCTTTTGAAAGAGAAAGGTTTCCCTATTTCTCGTGGAACTCTCATCATTATTCCATCCTTATTTGTTAACATCATGCAACTCTCATCACTCATGATGTACCCCCCTATCATTGCAGACCAATCCCTTCCGAGAACTACTCCATAAGATGGAGGAAGATCAACAACTGTAATTATGAAAACAATTGTAATATGTGGAGAAGCAGTAATCCAAGCATAGAAATATTTGATCTCTCCATGTGCAAGGACTTTTCTCGAGTCTATGGCATAAATACTTTCACCGGTTTTATAATATTTTGTGCAACCCATCCCCAATGCTTCCATGACTGATAATGGCACAATGTTATTTGTAGCTCCCATGTCAACCATGCAATTATGAAGACTAACATCATGATTTTCTATTGAGAGATAGAAATGTGGGACTTTACGCTTCATTCTATTTAAATTACTATGTTGTTTCCTTGAACCAGATGAAACAACATTTATTTTATGAACTGGTTCATCTAAAAATTTAAGAATATTTTTCCTTTGCTAGAGAATTTTCACAACTTCCATAAATGGAAAAGTAATTCTCAATTTTGAAAGATCAACTATTATATTATATTTCATCTGCAGAGAATTCTTTTATTGATTCACAATCAATTGTTGCTTATTATTTTCTATACCACTTGGCCTTACTTTTTCTTTTTATTTGTCCACATTTTCTTTTTCTTTTTCTTTTTCTTGATTATCCATTGTTTTTGTTTTATTTGCTTGTGCTCTTGTCTGCACAACATTATCTTGCGAGATATTTTTTTCTTTGTTTTCTTCAAATATATACATGGATGACTCGCATTCATCCGTCTTTACAGATTCAAGAATTGATTCTTGAATATAATCAATCCCCTGATTAAAATTTTGATTTTCAAAAGCATCTTCTAGTATTACAGCATTTGGATTTTTTGTTCTTGGTGCTCTCTGTCTTTGTTCATCGGTGGTACCATTACCTCTGGTCCTTTGTTCTTGAATTGGATTTCTTCTTTTCTCACACATTCTTGGATTAGAAATAAAATTTGCATTTCTCCTTAATCTTGTTATTTCATTGCATTTTCCAAATAGTATGATTCATCTAAGATGTCTCCATTCTTTGTTTAGTTTCTTTTGTTGTAGTAGGATCATTTTTTATATTTGGAATAGTTCCTTTGAAGAAACCTCCTCCAACTCCTTGATTTTCAGCATGATGTGTTTTTTGATGTTCATTTATCCTTGAAATTGAAGCTTCATGATTTGAAATGGTCAAATTTTCCATTTGTCTCTAGACTCTTCCAAGGATGATGTCAAGGTCAGCGCTTGTTTTCAACATAATCTCTTCCATTTTTGTAGCCTTTTCCATTGCTTCGCGTAAAGTTTCAATTTGGGAGGCTCTGATTGCAAATTTAACATTAGAAGGCATCACATTCCTATAACACCCTAGTATCACAGGATCGTTAGGATTTTGTTCCTCTGGAATTTTATTCAACGTATTGAAAAAGATTAGATTGAAATCTCAAATTTTTTCATTCTTTTTTAGACATATTTGAGTGAACTGTGTAAGAAGAGTATGGTATGCCACTGGGGGAGCATACATTTTCAAAAACATAGTTTCTGTTGTAGGAAAATCTCCCTACGGACAGGTAGATTGCCTCAAAGAGCTAGACCCTTAACTCTAAGACAGAAAGTGCTTAACGTGGACACTGACTTCCTTTCAAATCTATACAAACTAATGCATGAGGAGGAAGGAGAACAGAAGTACCTCTTTATCGACGTTTGTCCCTGCACGCTCCAAGTTGAGCTCCAATATTTCGCTCCTCGATGAGCCCTGTAGACAAACAAAGTACGACCACTTCCTACTCTATTGATATTAGCTTGAAAACAGATCTATCTATCAACGATAATTTCATGTAAAATTAGACACAAACTAGAAAGAAACAGGCCAAGCGTGTCATATTAATGAGAACAACGACAGCAATACTTACAATCATAGATGCGAATGTGACAGCTTCGTCAAGTCCCCTTTGTCTAACCCTTGCTCGAAAGATCCACAACCTAGATGATAGCAGCTTCACTGATCACTCTCCTTTAGTTCACTGTGTGTTTCCTATGAGATCATAGGTTTCATGCTAGCAATTCTTCCCCCTTTTCACCATCATAGAGCCTGCTTATATAGGTTAAGAGAGGCTTAACCTATTGAGGTATCTTTAGGGTAGGTTGAGGAATTTCCTCCTTAGATCACGGATCTTCTGATTGAACCAATAATTCGAATGCAACTGCCTTCCAAACTTGAAATATCCTCCCCTTATTCTCCTCAACGGTCCAACCACTGCCTAGATTAGACAGCGCTCCCTCAAAAGGGGCATTAGGGCGTTATAACGCTCCCTAGGAGGCTCAAGGGAAGCGCCAGCGCTCTAAGGATGGGCAGTGATCCTTCAGAGAGGTGGTTTGTTGTTATAACGCTCCCCAATAGCTTGTGGGGGAGCGCCAGCGCTCCTAAGGATGCCATAGGGGAGCGCTCTCCCTCAAAACCCAGTTTTAAGGGCTCCTTTCAGGTGATAAGAGTTCCTTGACTTCAGTTAATCATTCTCCCTCCTCCAAATCAAGTGTCTAAGGTATTCTAAATGTCTCCTTGGTGTCGTCATCATGACAGTATGCTTTGTTTGATGTTTCCAACACTTGTGAACGACATGTGACACTTGCAACAATTGAGAGGAACATGCGACACTTACGACACTTATCGAAGCGAGCAATATTGAGGTGTAACAGATTGCCCCTCAAAGTATGAAGTTAGAAGATGTGAAACGATAAATGAAATGCTTTGTAGATGTTCAAGCAAGGGTATAGACTCAGAGAACCTGACAAAAACTGCACACAAACATCCAACAAATATCATGACATGTTTCAAAACCCAAGGCATACATACCTATGCTTGGGTGATCAAGACTAGCAAGATATGGCCGCCATAAAATACATTGCGGATCCATAATTGTATTGACAAAAAGGTATAG